>VCRD01002715.1:18790-32711 GCA_006783055.1 Trinorchestia longiramus
AGTAAGCGGCCAAAAAAGTAAGCGGCCAAAATCCATCGGGCAAAAATAATCTGGCAAAAATGAAAAAGGGCAGATATCACCAGACAACAATCATTTAGCTGCTGTCACCAGAACACAATCACCTAGCTACTATCACCAAGCTACTATCACCACAGCACAATCACCAAGCTACTATCACCACAGCACAATCACCAAGCTACTATCACCACAGCACAATCACCTAGCTACTATCACCACAGCACAATCACCTAGCTACTATCACCACAGCACAATCACCTAGCTACTATCACCACAGCACAATCACCTAGCTACTATCACCACAGCACAATCATCTAGCTACTATCACCACAGCACAATCATCTAGCTACTATCACCACAGCACAATCACCTAGCTACTATCACCATAACACAATAATCATGCAATAATGTTAGCCTTTGAGTCCTGCTAACGAGGGTCCGCTTTGAATTAAGATACTGGCCATTCTCTGAAATTGTTTACGTGTCAAGTTTTTCAGATAGTTAGAATTTTAACTTCATTGAAAGGTAGATTGCTGTGGTACACAGCATTAGCATGGTAAACGTGCGATCTTGTAAGAATGCACGACTGTAATGTTCAAAACAGCATTGGCGCTAAACTTTACTTTTACCACTGAACGCTCAAGAAAACCTTAACGTTTGACAGAGCTCATTTCACTGCTAAAGTTTAGTTTTTTACAAACTTACCTGATGTGTTGAAGTCATACCTACAACTTTCACCGATTTGGGCACGCAAATTTGACGTCCAATCAATGAATAGGTTTGTACGCAGAAAAGCTGCATCAGCAGAAGCAACACTGATATCCATTCATCACTCACTAAATCTTCCATGACACCAGAGAAGGATGCTAATCTACCAAAACTTTTGTGAATATCGATGGTACGTAAACCCCACTCGGAAATTTAACTTTGTGGTTGTTAATCACATTAAAAATACATTCACATTTTTCACTGACATGTTGTTCAACCGACGCCGGAACTAGTAATCGCTAAAACACCGGGTAACCGTGACACTGAAATGGATAGGCATTATTGGGACTACCAGGACTGCAGCGGACGGGTGAAGGAGGTGTGGTGTATTCAGGAGGTGTGAGAGCTACAAGGTATTACAGACGTACGACCACGGCTCATAGGGCGGCTACAGAAACAAAACAATTAGTTTCCAGGCGCATAGTTAAGCAAAACTCGTTGTGAGCTTGAATATTCTTTCTATTTTTAATAAATTATAGACTCATCATAATGAAGGCATCAACGCAGACTGTGTTTTTTCTATTACGTGCTATACAAGGGGAAATAAAACTAAATAATCTGTCATGTAAAAAAGGGAATTTACAAAAAAATACCTAAAAAGCCATGAATTTTTGATTTATCATTTGACCAACACTCGCAATTTTTTTACACAGAATAACAATTTTTATGAACAATTTCAATCCCGTAATTTGAATATTATAAATTTAGTCATATATTTTACTGAAACTACTCAAGTGGGGTACAAGTAAGGTTTTTATGCAAGTTTTTTTCAATTCCATTTTTATAATTAAATTACAAAGAAATCCTGCAATTCAACAAGCTCAGTCCGTGCATTGCACGTGTACTCATCACTGCACGTGTGCTCATCACTGCACGTGTGCTCATCACTGCACGTGTGCTCATCACTGCACGTGTACTCATCACTGCACGTGTACTCATCAATGCACGTGTGCTCATCACTGCACGTGTACTCATCACTACACGTGAATAACTTGACCTTGGCTATGCCTACACCTGAACAGAAAACTGGACAAATAAATAATAGATCAATGCAGTGGCAGAATAAATATTTACAACTTTCAGAAGTCATTTTCATGCCCAACAAGTCTTCAAAACCATTAAACGTAAATTTTTTGCAGTAAACGGCCAAAATCGTGCACTGGGCCCTCGATTAAACTCTTTTAATCGTGGTTGTTAGTGCTCTAAATTACCTTGCGTCTCTCGAAGGCTGTTAATGAAAGAACTGGCAAAAAACTCCACGGTCTACTCACAGTGCTGGACCATCACGTCAATTCAATCTGTGCTGCAAGACGTAATTGGTTGAAGAAATCTAATGCTCTTTTCAAATTTTCAAGCTTGAGTATTTATCCCAGTGATGTTGTATTCTAAATACTCCTGTATTTGATGAGTGGCGCAAGAGCAGCTGATGTGGGATGAATTTACCCAGCCTCAAAGTATTCATTTAAAGACCAGGGTCTCTGCGTCAGCTGCTCAAACTAAGAGTCTGTTTTTGCTCACAGGTGTAAACTGTCTGCCAGGTAATTACACTGACGAGCAGGTAAATGGGATTTGCTGCAGAGTTGTCAGAGCTGCCGCCCGGGCAATCATAGGTTTTGTGCCTCCCTTGCAGCGGCATTTGTGTGATGTGTGAAGCACGCAATCCACATACTATTGTCATGCATGTTATACAGCTTGCACGTATGTGTGTGTGGGTTGTGAAATCGGAGCAGTTTCGTGGCCCAGGAGTTGGTGTAGGGGTTGAAATTATTGAAGAAATTTGAAATAAAATTTATTGTTGACCACACTAAACAACTTCTGCAATTTGCTCACAATTATTTTGAAATTAACCAAGTCATTGCGCAGTGTGTTGTGAATATTTACGCGCTTCCCCGTACCAATTACCATATGTATCAATAATGTGCAATATTTTATGAATACGACTGACAAAAGCGCGTTCTGGAGAACTGGTTCATCTCATGATAGCGTAACTGCCAGCAGCAGACAAGCAGCCGCACGCAATGGGAGCATCCCCTGGTGACAGGCTGGGAAAAAGGGTTCCACAGCAGCCAAATAACTGCATCAGAACTCATCAGTAGACAATGGAGCGATCATCAAATAATGCTCACTTACTGCATCGCACAGCAAACTGATTTTGATTGAATTTTGCTTCATTTAGAATAGAATAGAATAGAATAGAATAGAATGAGGCTATAGGAACGAACCTTCTGGCCCATTCTAGGGTCGGATAATTACTTCGGTAGTTATTTGGTTACCCAAGTCCAATGCCGTAATTCGAGCCGCGTCAACCATGGCGGTAGCGGGATTCGAACCCGGGTCTTCCCGCTGGCAAGCGGATTCGCTCACCAGTCGACCAAGCTGGTGGGGTGATGCATTTGGTGGGGTGGGGTGCATTTCTTGCAGCCTCCGTATTTTACGCTCACTAAACCTGTGGCATGGTTACATTTCGTAAAGTGCACGTGAGAGACTCGAGCGAAAATCTTCAGCATAATAAAAGTGACCCTATGCCTCATTGTCTCACCTTCACAATGTGCTCTGCCATCAGAATATATGCACAATATTCCCTCCAATGGTTGTTGTGTGTGAGGCTACCCATCTTTTGTGAAGATTCCATCTGTGTACACCACGGTAGTCTCTCTGGCTCCAAGTGATGGAGCCCTCAAGCACTCAAGCACTTAAGAACTCATGTACTCAAGCAGCGCAGGTGGTAAGAATTTTTTTCTCTCTGATTTAACTGGATCAATTGGTCACACGCAGAATGTGTTATATTGTTTTAACTAATGCAAACGCTTTATAAAATGAAGACGATACAACATCCAGTACAACCTGTACACATGTACAGGACACAACTGTAGCCGGCATAAAGGGCACAACTTTAACCAGTATACAGGATACGACTATAACCAGTATATAGGATACAACTATTGCTAGTATACAGGATATAACTGTAGCCAGTATACAGGATACAACTATAACCAGTATATAGGATACAACTGTAGCCAAGCTGCAGGATACAACTATAACCAGTATGCAGGATGCAACTATTGCTAGTATACAGGATACAACTGTAGCCAGTGTACAGGATACAACTGTAGCCAGTATACAGGATACAACTGTAGCCAGTATACAGGATACAACTGTAGCCAGTATACAGGATACAACTATAACCAGTATACAGGATACAACTGTAGCCAGTATACAGGATACAACTGTAGCCAGTATACAGGATACAACTGTAGCAGGCGGACGTCTGGCAAAAAGTCATTAAGGCCAAAGGCAGTCTTCAATGAGTGACCCTCCTGCTTCTGGGCAGGGCTGCTGCAACGAGTCAAATTTGAAAGCACACAGTCTCGCGTCTGGGCTTGTGTTTCAAGGAATGAAAACCAGACTAAATGTTGAGGACCCCTAGCCCAATTATCCTAATCCAATAATCCTAGCCCAGGTGGGGCTGGTATATTAGCCACAGACATCAGCTGATGGACAATACTACTACCGTCTACAATTTTCGTAATAAATTTACGTGTGTGATAAAATCTCAATTTGGACTTGAATGGAAAAAGCGCACCTCCTGAGTGGAATGCAGCTCTCTCTCAGGTGTATCCTTTTAAATTAGAAGGATTCCTTGGCGAGGAGAAACAGAGGTTAGAGCACTGACATCACGAACCCAACAAATGAGGTGACATCCCCAACCTTATGTCCAAGGAAAACCCCCTGCCCCCAGGCCCCCGAATTGGATTCCCCCAGAGAGCCGCGGCTTGCGCAAGCGGGACCACATCATCCTAAGCAGCTGTCGTCCAGCTCCTGCTACACAGCGAGTCACTGACTTCAGCTGCTTCACTTTCTTTACAATGAACCCTCATAAAGAGAATAAATGATAGAGACGTTACTTCAAAGGTCAAATGGTAATTGGATGACTAAATATCATGCTGCAAAATTAGCTACGCGGGACAAAGCGAGGCTAAACATCAACGAATTTGCGTCCTGTGTGAGCAGATTTACAAGCCTGCTCATTAAGCGAGATGATCGTCCCTCCCAGGGCTATTGGGCTCAAATGAATAATTTAGACGGGCTTTGTTTGCTTGGTTGAGGGAATGCCCTGCTGCTTGGTAGTGAGGCCCCTGCGTATGACAGCTATTACGTCGTAAAGTCAGACTTATAAGACTGGTGCTGCTGCTGGTTGAGGTGTTGTGGACACTCTCGGTGCTTGTAGCATGGGTGCTCTCGTTGGTTGGTGCTGATATTAATAGCTGGGGCTAATATCAGTGCTGGTCCTGATATTGGTTGTTGGTGCTGGTACTGCTGATGCTGTATTTTATAGAACTGTTATAGATATGACATAATAGTGCTGCTAGTGCTGCAGTGGTTAGCAGTTTGAAGCAACAATTAAAAAAATGAAATGCTGATCAATATAAGTGTTATGAAGTAGAAATACTGTTAATACTAAAATAATTGTTCAATTTTCCTATCATATTCGTATGCTGTAGTTTTGGAAAAAGTATTTATGCCGTGAAATTGAGGCCTCTGAAGCGGCACCTCAGCTCCCTACACTCGGCTGCTGACATATGATCATAAACGACATGAATAGAATAGAAAATAAAATAATAGAATAGAATACGGCAACTGGAACGACCCGTGTGGTCCATTTTTGGGTCGCTACTCAAGTTCCATACAGTCGAAAATTGTACCGAAGTTCTAGTTACACGTTCAATCAGTACTTTATAATACTGCAGGATTTCTTATCCAATATTTGTCGAGACTATTTTTTAATTTATTCACAGTATCAGCAGAAACAACATTTTCGGGCAGCTGCTTTCAGGTTGAGACAGTTTTACCTGGAAAGAAGTTTAAAAATGGAAGATAGCCTAAAGTTTCTTATTATTAGTTTGTGGCTGTTATTTCTGGTTCACATGATATCGTCTGTGTCGAACAGCTCTTCTAACGCTAGAAGATCTTTGTACAATGTACGGCCATAACAAACGCTGAATAACCACCATGTATCCAGAAATATCTGTGTTTACTGCGTGAATTTTAGTTTTTCCTTCAAAATGTTCTGCAATGACAGAAACTGTATTCCAGACATGGACAAGGGCGGAACTTAATTGAACCATTAGGAATTTTGAGTTTCCGTTATGCGTGATCTCAGTCTGTGCTTTACTTATAATCAATTAGCATCTTCCGAACATTGGATTAGAATTAAAAAAGTACGCCTCAGGGAACATTAGATGCGTCACAACATTCTCGTAATGCACCAAGTCCTAAAAGTCATGTGGCGCTTGAGAGCGACTCTTCCCATTCTAATGATTTACGAAGGTTCATATACGAAGGTAACCCTCGCTTTCTCATGACCAATGAAGGTAACCCTCATCTCATGACCAACAAAAGTAGCCCTCGCCTCCTCATGACCAATAAAAGTAACCCTCACCTTCTCATGACCAATAGAAGTAACCCTTACCTCCTCATGACCAATAAAAGTACCCTCACCTTCTTATGACAAATAAAAGTAACCCTCGCCTCCTCATGACCAATAAAAGTAACCCTCACCTTCTCATGACCAATAGAAGTAACCCTCGCCTTCTCATGACTAATAAAAGTAACCCTCGTCTCCTCATGACCAATAAAAGTAACCCTCACCTCCTCATGACTAATAAAAGTAACCCTCACCTCCTCATGACCAATAAAAGTAACCCTCACCTCCTCATGACTAATAAAAGTAACCCTCACCTCCTCATGACCAATAAAAGTAACCCTCACCTCCTCATGACCAATACAAGTAACCCTCACTAGCTACGCGCCTCAAGCACTCAGTGATGGCTTCTTGGGGGTATTTCCTGTAATTAATTTCTCTCACTTGTGAAAAAATGTTTGTACGTTGTAGCAAGTAAATACGTTTCAATAATTTGTTGTTATACATATTATGTAGCTTCCTACGCACCTACGCTTTTTGCAGCGTCATAGAACTAAGAAAATTAACATAATAAATATGTAACAATCAATATTTTGTCGGAAGTAGTGGCGAAATTAAGAAAATGATTGTCACACACTTTGTAATGTTAAAAGATTACATGAAATAGAATTCAAACAACAAGTGTTATAAGGGCTCACAACAATTGTCGTCGTAAGGGAAGAAAATTAGGGAAGCAAAACTAGCAGCTACAGCGGTGTGGGGATCCCATTAGGGCGACTTGGGGGTATCAGTTTTCGCAGTATTGATGCAAGCGGAACATTAACAACATAGTCACAAGAGGGTTAGTATCATGCAATGCAGAGGTAAACGATACAGAAGTTTTTTTGAAATTAGTGTACAGATCTGTACGAGGGTGATATTGTATACTGTAAAGCAAATCCCCATCGGGAAACATTTTAGCAAATTCTGGTTATTAAAGACATCGCAAAAGCGGGATTTTATTGGTCAATCATCAAAGGTAAAGGGGAAAAGGTTATGACGTTGGAAAAATGTAAGTAGATTCCGCTGGTGAAGAAAATTTCCTTTTTTTAGTGTCCCCTCCCGCATCGGGCGTCCGCCGCAGCACCTATCACTGTATTCGGGGATTTTAGGAAAACTTTAGGTTTAGGTCATGTTTACATTATAATTACAAAGTAAAACCATACAATATCAATTTATACTAACCTACTTCTAGGAGTTCTCACCATGTTTTATCGAATGGCGTTGAGTAGCCTGCTCTAGCTAGTCTCAGTGATGAGTAATGCTGATATTCAAACAGTAAAAAATACTCACCGTCCTCATATGAGGACACCCGGTAGAAGGGTAAATCCAATGGTCATTCTTATGCTATTTTCCCTACAGGTTCAGCACCTTCTTTCCAAATTCGTGTGTCCGTGTAGCTTTTGAGTAACGCGTTTAAAATTTTGAAAACGTTTTTTTTTCGCATGTGTTTACAACATGCGAAAAGAATACAGATTAGAGCAAACAGCTCGTTTCTGTTGCCATAATCTATTCAATTTTAATACAGATGCAAAAGCATTGTCTATGTATCCAAGTTTGGACAATAGAAATGATTGTTTATCACACTCCTCACTCCTGTCTCTACCATATATGGCAAAAAGTCACTCTTCAATCACCTGTCCAGCTGGAAAACTACACAAGTTTCATCTTCGAAATGTTCATCGTCGTTCAAATTTAAAAAAACAATTGTGCTCGTAGATATCATGATCAATCTTATTATGATAACTACGAGTACAATTGATTATTGGTGTTATGCGCACATCAAGTTAATTAATCAATCGTGCAAGTCAATATGACTAAACATCGTAATTTCTATCTTAGCTGTCAGGAATGCATGTGATGAGGCAATCAGGGATGTACTTTTTCTCTTTCTTTTCTCCTTTTTCTTTCTTTATCTTTCTCTGTTCCCGTCTCTTTTTTTCTCTTTAATTTTTTCTCTCTTTCTTTCTTCATTTTTCTTCCTTTCTTTCTTTCTTTTCCTTTTTATTTTCTCTTCTGTGCTTCAAACGTATAGCTGCGTAGCAACAATGCATTACACTATATCTGAACAGTCTACACACTGAAATTTTCATAGACATTGTCAACGCTGCCCAGACTGTCACCGACTGAAATCATTTCTAACCAGAATATTGAAACACGTCTGCACAATTTTTGATCTTTTAGGTGTCAGAACCGGACGAAAGGACCAGCCACACCTACTCAGTATGAATCTTTAGTTCTTAAAAAAGTTGAAACGAATGAAATTTTTAGACAAAACGGATCAAAGCAGGACTACGCCCTTCAAGTTTGCCATGCTCATGTGAACTGTTAGCGATTTCGGAACCATTCAAGCAAAAACTAACGCGTTTAGAAACAGCAATTCTTTAGTCTTTCGCTCAAGGCGTGGCAGTTGAAAATTTTAGGGTTTAGAAGCAAGCAAAGAGTACGTGTGTGCCGTGCGTCTCAGACGAGATCGCGTGTTGGATGAGATTTGGGTGGGGCTGTCTAGTGTCGGATTTAAGGCGGTTCAGTTGCGGCCAATTGCTGATCTCAAGACCGACATTTGGCCTTCTTTTGAACGAGCCTCTATCGCTCCCGATTGCATAGCCCGCTTGCCATAGCGACTCATAGCTCTTCTAGAAACGGTAGATTGGCACAAATCTTCAAGAAAACAAGTTTGAGAAGACAAGTTTTAGAAGACAAGTTCGTACAAAATATTGGCCCGGTTTGGGTTCTCACACTTGGTTGCTATATATTTGAGTCAAATTTTGGCAGCAATTGTGCAAGGTGCCCTTGACGACTGAGCGACCGATGGTTTGTTGATGGTGATGGATGGGTGAAAGCAGAAGAAGCAGTTACTCTACAGGCCTACGTAACTGGTAAATACACTTAAAGAGCAAGATAAACTAGATATTTTGAATTCTTTGTGTGATGTGTTCTAGGAAAGACTGGCGTTTTGTATAGGGGGCTGAGTGCCAGGGTATACATCTTTTCAACATCATTAAAAATGCTTCATCAGTCAACACTATCTATAAAATAAGGCCATGCCTGTGTAATAAAGTCTGGTCTCCATAGGAGGTATGCAGTAAATGCACTTAATTAAGCCTTCAGTTTAGATCCACTATGCATGCATTTCGCAGTCACTGAAATAATTTATGATCTTTAAGAGTTCTACTCGTAGCTTCAACACAAGTATTTTAAGTGGTCACAATATGTACCAGAATCTATATATTATTATTATTGAGATGCATATTTTGGGAGCATAGGCACCACACTTCATGACTGAACACTAGCAAGGATTTGACTCATTGATGTTCAGAAAATTGTTGAGTAATCCACCGGGAGTGGGAAACACGCATTGAGGTGTCCAAATCTTTGTTTTAATTTTAGCTCCATTTTTCCACTTACTCTGCAGCATTTTAATGAATAGCAATGAGTACATGTACATGAATAAAAATGTAAGTACTTTCGTGCCTTTAAATACGTGACGGAAGTAGGTATCGAGTACCGAGTCTTTCCGACTGCAGTGTTGTTGCAGTACATGTAGTCCTGGCTGCAGTACATGTAGTCCTGGCTGCAGTACATGTAGTCCTGGCTGCAGTTCATGTAGTCCTGGCTGCAGTACATGTAGTCCTGGCTGCAGTACATGTAGTCCTGACTTTACTTAATTAATGAAATTAAGGTGCAGTCAATTATACCAATGAGTAAATTGGATAATGACATGGTGGATATTCAATAAGTTTGACGGATGTTCTTGATCTTGTTTTGTACTTCACAAGTTGGCTGAATCGAAGGTAAATCAGACACTGCACAGTAACTCTATTTAACGACCTAAACGCTCCTTTTTGCAGAGAAATCATGATACTCGTAAATCAATGAAAATAAATATAGTATGAATATTCCTAAAGACTTCACTCTAAATAGCACGCCCCGGGGAATCTTGGCTAAGGACCGAGCTCTGTATCGTCGAGGACTACGTAGCTTTAGAAAAATGGCTTTCATATTAAAACTCGTTTCACTTAAAGAGTCTCGTCTGACCGTTAGTTGTTTCCAGTTCTTCTGACTGCTACCGTTATAGCCCCAGCATACCCCAAAAACATGTACTTAATTCCACCCATGCATATATCTTTTCATCCCTGTAATCAATTTTAATGACTCCAGAGCCTAGGAGCCAATATTACTCGGTGGGCCACAAAAAAGTTTCCTCTTTTTCAAATACTAATAACTGCGTAACTAATGGCCCTAGAAACTTCAGCGTGATTTCACTGCCATTTATTGTACTTTTATCACGTAAAACTGTTTTGTATTCGTAAACATAGTTTATGAACTGGTAAACGAAAAATGAGGATTGTTTTTTTTGCCATTGTGTGAGGAAAGTTCTATAAGCGCTAAAAAAGAACGATTTACCATTTTTTTTAAATTGCAGTGAACATGTATCTCCTGAGATACATGTTCACTAAGAAGTTTCTGATTCTGTAGCATAAGAATACATTTACTGCTCTCCCAAGACGAAAGTACTTTAGCTATACACAAAACGATCGGGTGCATTATTGTAGTATTACTTTGTGCCTTAAACTGCAACTCTGCGCTGACAAATCGCTATGACAAGCGAAAGAAGGAAGGCGTCAATGCTTTGGTCAAGCGACCGCTATCAACGCTGCTCAAATTAACGGGCAAAATTTAACATTACCATCAGACCAACGGAAATTTTTGCCTATTCTTGGATACACATTTCCGTATTATGTACTATGCTTGACGGAAGTCATCGTCGATACGACAACAAGGCCAAACAAAAGAACCTTTCTTTAATTCAGTTCTTGCCCCAGCCACAGAAATCTTATGAGCTGACAGATGACGGTGGAGGACTGCGAGTTCCTTCACACTGCTAGAAAAAAGAGAGAAAGGTTTAGTTGTGCCTTGGATGGGCATCTGTACGACGATTTTGTTCATTAAAGCAAAGCGGAGAGTACGACGAGGGTGCGATACCCACACGGCCCCCTAGTGATAGTCGGGGCGAGTGATGAGATTCTCCAGGCCCATGATAGGCAGCTGGCAGTAATTAATCGAGAGCCAATCTTGATTTCGCGACAGCCGGGCATGGCAGGTAGAAAACTTGTCTCACGTTCAGAACAGGATTACATCCTTGACTTAGTGAAGTGCGATCACAGTCTAGAAGCTGGTCTGTTGAATGTTGCTCGTATGCACAGGAGCCCAGTCTGATGAATGTTACCAGTATGAGCAGACTTTAAAAATCAATCTTCTTTCGTCTTCTAATAGGGAAATACTACTGTATGGGGCACATATTGAGAATATCAATACATTTACTCACCTCATGAAGTGAATCCGTCACCCTGTGACACAGTACGCATATTCCTGCAGCTATGAGACGGGAAAGTAACTTCCAACTAATGGAAAGTATTTTTTGTACAGACAAAGCTATGGATTTTTTCACTGCACCGCAAAGTTCACATCTGTCGCGTACCTGACAAGTATTGCCTGCCTCGGTGGAAACTGGTGGTCGACCACTTAGGATTTGACATTACGTGGCTTAACATTACGGAGGCTTGATATTATGGGGGTTGATATTATGGGNAGTTGATATTATGGGGGCTTAACATTACGGAGGCTTGATATTATGGGGGTTGATATTATGGGAGGCTTGATATTATGGGGCTTAACATTACGGAGGCTTGATATTATGGGGACTCAACATTACGGAGGCTTGATATTACGGTTGGT
The DNA here is from genome assembly GCA_006783055.1 of Trinorchestia longiramus. Lineage (NCBI taxonomy): Eukaryota > Metazoa > Arthropoda > Malacostraca > Amphipoda > Talitridae > Trinorchestia > Trinorchestia longiramus. Next base: position 30,777 of record VCRD01002715.1, read on the forward strand.
TGATATTATAGGGAGTTGATATTATGGGGGATTGACATCACGGAGGCACGTTCTGTAACGAACGTAATAAATAATTTTGAACCGATTTTTGATGCCTTGTGTGAGTTAATGATAAAATCAATATCTGCTTATTTTAGTTCATTAGCTTTTAAATAAACAGCTCACGTCCATAGCGTTGCCTTTCAATTGTACACGCTCCCATGCCTCACGATAGCTCTCTGGTGCTGGGTAGACAAGTTATTCCTTGTGTCTCCACAATTCCTTTAAAACTACTTACAAAAAGTGTTCTATGTTCAACATCTGAAGGCATCAGAAAGATAATGTAGACACATAAGTCAGAAAATTAGAGCTGTGTCGTGAGACTGCTGCTGCTCAGCGCCTGATTGTGCTCCACAAAATTAATGTCCTGAATTAGGGCAGAGCTTCTGCAGGTCTGCCCAGGCTAAATTCGGTGTTGGACTTCCACAAAGTATCGTCAATTTTCCTTTGGCCAACGTAGAACTTGAGATTATTCTTGGCAATTTTCAGTACTATATTGTTATTGTAGCTGGTTCGGTAACTTAGTTAGACTGCATATCTGCCCCCTCACTACCTACAGGGGGGGCTAGAATTGACAGTAGCTGGGGTTCAGGCCCTAGGATTGAACAGTTTCCCTGCATCCTCTGCACCAACAGGAGAGGGGGGAGCTGAGGGAGGACGTGAAAGGTAATCCTTCATACCCTCCATCGCGTAAAATGTATCAAGTATCAAATGCAATTAAAACGAGCTGGGCCCTCTAGACGATAACAGTACAATACACCTCGGCCTCTTCCCCTGTATCATAGGGCATCACGTACCAATTGATACACTGCAATGACCATGCATAAAATGACTTCTTGCATACCAAGGTTCATGTTCCCTTAAATATGAACCTTATTCTATACAGTAGTCCAATTTATCTGAGTAGGAGATACTCGAAGTCCAATCAATTACTTTCAATAGGTCATATCTTCAAAATCTTGAATCTTCAAAATCTTAATCTTCAAAATCTAGAACATTCGGAAGCCAGCGTCAGTTTAGTTAGTTTTTGCCCAGCAATTACAAGACTAAATATTTCTGAACGCTGCTCGAAACTGTGAGCATCAATTTGATGCTTTTACAGGATACATTTCCAAGTGTAGCATCCAGTGTCTCAGAGAGAATGTTTTCAGCTCACAGTCTCTCAGCGTTCAGTGTCGTAGAGACAGTGTCTTCAGAGTGCAGTGTCTCAGTGTGCAGCTCTCAGTGTGCGGCTCACAGTGTCCACTGTCTCTGATGCAGGGCAAAGCTTTGATGAGAGACATCATTGCAAGACCTGGACAATGTGAGTCCTTCATTGTAACAAACAGGCATTCGAACAAATTGCAGACCCCAAAAAAACACGAAGAGATCGGTGCCGCCGACACAAGATTGGCTATCCCCGACTAAATTGTGTCATTTTTTAGGTAATTTTCGGCACAAATTTTTGTGCAGAATTCACAAGTTATGTGAATGGAGAAGAATTCAGCGCTTCATTTGAGGTTACATGTTTATTTATTCTTTTGTCTATTTATCGAAAACAATTCAACAAAAAAGACCAGGTACAACAGCGGGTAGTAAAAGCTCACTTCTGTAGAGCGTGACGAGTTTGTCAACCCCAGGCTTCAGTTCTATGCTCTCCCCTCAAATTCATAGATCAGTATCTTGGTCACCTCGAAAAAAGATTAACGTTCCAGAATCATGCCCCCTCTTCACCCACCACGAGCGCCGGCAGGGCGAGCAAGCTCATCTGCCCATGCCCTACAGTGGCGGTGGCCCACCAAGCAACCACCAATCACAGGCCACCCTCCAAATCCCCCTGTGGGACTCCTTGTTTTTGTGCATGATGTCCTACAGCGCTCTTACGGACGCCCATTTTTTGCGGCGCATAACCGGACC
>VCRD01002715.1:33554-44233 GCA_006783055.1 Trinorchestia longiramus
GATGTAAATGATAACATAGTTTTCATTACTATTGGGATGGCAGTGACGGTGATCAAGTTAATGATGCGGGAGCAGCAATGAAACAGTGCTCAGACGTACAATGTACTCTAACTTACGACATACTCTGACCTACTATGCATTCTGAATTTCAATTACTCTGAAAAATTATTTTGTCTGAATAGCGATGCACTCTAAAATTTGTTTCTTCTGAACTTCAATTACTCTGCCATTTGACGTACTCTGAATTACAATGTGCTCTGACGTGCGATGAACTCTGATTTTTCCCGATGTACAATTCCCAGACACACAACTGCAAGACGCAAAACTGCCAGAATGTTGTCCCAACTGTACCAACAGTTTCCGACCAGAGGGACTACTAACGGCTGACAAAACTAATAAACGGAACTAGTGCAGGTCTGGGAGGATCACTAGTGCAGGTCTGGGAGGATCACTAGTGCAGGTCTGGGAGGATCACTCCTCTGCAGTCGTTGATCTTCCTGCTAAAGAAGCTCCAGCTTCTTACTTAGAAAGAAGAATAAAGTCCGTCGAGGTGTTTACAGGCTGAAAGTAACTCAGGAGCACATAGTGTTGGTGATCTATGCAGGGGAGTCTTGCTTTAATTTCTCAAACTCACGCATGAACAAGGTCTAAGTGATATAGATCATCTCTTACATTCACTCACACATTACAATTGCCGAACCATCCAGTAATAAAAGTCTATTTACAGTTCATTGCATATAAATCCTAACTTGGACTCAGTCACGTCATCTCAGTTACGACTTACGTGACGTAGATCCATTTCTGAAACGGGCTCATGCGCACACTGACCACCAACTCCAACTTGCAAGAATTAGCCAGGCGGTAGAGGCATTGACTTGATGAAGGGGTAAAGCTTTAACTGAAGGCTTACTTATTGGAGCAATGGTCGGCCCTCAGGGCTGGAGAGAGAGATAGAGGTGTGAGCTCATATGTTGAGGAGAAACATATTACAACCGCCAATAACTCTACTCTAATCCCTGGATGATGTCAATAAACAACAAACCGCTTCATCACACTGAACACAGCAAAAATATTATTTTTAAACATGTTTTTTACATTTCTCAAGTGCACACACATCAGGTGGACTAGTGCCTCAATGCCCAGAGTGTAGACACACCAGGGGGGCTAGTGCCTCAATGCCCAGAGTGTAGACACACCAGGTGGGCTAGTGCCTCAATGCCCAGAGTGTAGACACACCAGGTGGGCTAGTGCCTCAATGCCCAGAGTGTAGACACGCCAGGTGGGCTAGTGCCTCAATGCCCAGAGTGTAGACACGCCAGGTGGGCTAGTGCCTCAATGCCCAGAGTGTAGACACACCAGGTGGGCTGCTGTAGACAGTACAATTGGAGACACACTAATCATTAGCACGTGGCACAGGTGCGTCTGCAGCCTCCCGTTCCAATCATCAAATGCAACGTAAAAGAAAGGTCACTTGCATTCACGGCCAGATACTTCATTGGTCAGAACTTCCTACGTAAGTTTCAGTATCATCGCTTGTGTGAATATCAATGTTATGGCTAGTAGATCTGTGACTGTCAAAGTTATGGTTGTTAGATTGCTAACTGGCAGAGTTATGACTCGTAGGGTTATGGCTGGTAGAGTTATGACTCGTAGAGTTATGGCTGGTAGAGTTATGACTCGTAGAGTTATGACTCGTAGAGTTATGACTCGTAGAGTTATAGCTAGAGGAGCTAGTATGGCTAGTCGTACTACACAATGAAAGCATCAGCTTATTTGCTCTACTTACCACTAAGATACCACCCACACCACCAGGACACTACCCATACTATCCATGCCCCCACACCACCTATCCACCCACACCTCCCACACCACACACACCACCCACATCACCTGCACCACCCGCACTACCCACACCATCCCACCACCGGCAGATGACACAACTTAGCAAACTTGTTTTGTCTCAATTTTTGTGTGCAGGAGACCCCAGCGATTTTCAGCCAAAAACATCTTCTAATTTCACTCAATTTACTCACCGGCAAATTATTTCTAGGAAGTATTTTAAAATTTTTAAACAGAACTTCAATTTAGAAACATAGTTTCATAGGTCATACTTCACACAGTTTTCAAATATACAGAGACAAAAGGATCGTAAAAATTATCCAGCCTACATAATAAAAGTGTTGTGTTTTACTTCCCATCTGCAAAATAGCTCTCGGATGTTGAAATAAACAAAATTCAACAAAACTTTTTTTTCAACAATTGTTTCAATGAATCATTGTTTCAACAACCAATTTCATGTACATGTGCAGTAATAAAAATATGGGCGAATTGAAAAAACGTCCCTAAAGCTTCGCTAAATTCTCTCTTTTGTACAGAAATGAAGTAACAAAAAGTAGTCGACCTGCTCAGGGTCCGGTCCTTGCAACGCTCTTGCAGCTTTCCGGCCCCGAAGGAGTACGACTTACCAGTGATCCTGAAACACACTGCGAGGAATCTCTCTTCATGAGTAACCTCTTCTTTCTCGCAGCACAACTCCCACCTGCAGAGAGAAGGCCGTGCCTGGAGCTCAAGTATGAGCCAAGGAACCTACCTAGTTGACACAAGTAATACCTGGCATTGCAAGCTGCTAATTTTGGCTGCCGTAATTACTTGTACGGCCGGATAATTTGCACAGCTCCCACCCGCAGTAACGGGCGGCGGCCGCTACATCAACGGTAGGCGAACTAGCTATTATGAGCTATTTCTCTGATTGTTATTTCCCAGCTGCGACATGCGTTCATGTCTCACATTACACGAGATCCTCGCATCATTCTTGTTTTTACGGCACGTCTGGAAGAAGAAGAGCACAAAGGGAAGGCGGCCTTACGTTGTCGCTCTGTCCGCTGGTCCGCAACAGCAGCGTCCGCAGGACTGGAGATGAGCCACTGCTAGCGCCCTTGTTCTTCTGTGCCAGTGTGCTGAACTCTCCTGGTCTGCCAAGAAGTATTGACGATAACTAAATAGTTCTGATGTCTGTCAAGTAGTATCGACGTTGACTAAATAGTCTAGACGTCTGCCAAGAAGTATTGACGATAACTAAATAGTTCTGATGTCTGTCAAGTAGTATCGACGTTAACTAAATAGTCCTACTCATCAGTTGGAACACTGGACAGACAAAGGAGAACACAGCCCTCTTGCGCATAATACTCTATTATTCTCTTAATGAGGCATAATACTCTATTATTTTCTTAATGAGGCGCTATGAGAGCAACAAAATACACGAATATTTTAATATATCCTAATTAATTACTAGTAATGCGTCTAGGAACGCATTCTCAAAACAAATGGAAACCATACTGTAAAAATGAAAGGAATAATCATGAACATTCTGAAAGACACGCCGAGGAACGTTCATGCACTTGCACGCTCATAGAATTTTTGGTGCTTACGTATTATCGGGAGGACCTTTAAAAAAACGACTCAAAAATTAAAGTAAATTATTTATTGAAACGGTTAAAACAATAAAATAACATTACATTTGTAATTCCTAACCTAACCTAACCTAACCTAACCTAACCTAACCTAACCTAACCTAACCAACAAACCCTGTGAAAAAAAAGAAAAAGTAAAAATCAAAGGTCCTCCCGATAATACGTAAGGACCGAATTTTTTAATTTCATCTGAAATGTACAGTTCCTCCCCAGCCGTTGCTGCGGGTCCTCTACTTGCACTACTGATTTCTTACAGGCATCAATTATGACTCTTGTGTGAACCTAGATGAAGATATTGATATGAGCTTGGGACTCGTATTATCAATGCTCATTATTGTAGGATGACCAGTAGAGGTGACTGCAGTGGGGAAGAAGAGAAGCAAAACTCCCAGCCACGCAGGATGTTGAGTGATGTTGGTTGACAATAGAATGCCTGAAGTCTGTGAGGCCTGTGTGAATGCTCGTGATGTAGCATGAGGCGCTCGTGGATCCAAAATACTACAAAACTTTCAGGACTGAAACCACAAGAGGGAAAGGAAGGACAGTAATGGTGAGTTTGTGTCAGAAATACACGAGCCTGCGACCCGCTAAAAAAAAACTAAACTTGAGGATCCAGAAGTCATGGGGGCATTCATGGCATCTACTATACTGTATAACTTCAACCGTATAGTGATAATACCTAGAATATTCAGTCATGAAAGTATGGTTTATTTACGGAAAGTATGAAACGAACTGAAAAAATGAAGGTAATAGAGGCCTTAATGTTAAGTTGAAGAATAATGAAGCTTTGGTTATGGGGTAACTGAGGGAAGAAAGTTAGGCACGAAGGCAGGGTAAAAATTGATAAACTCCGCAGTCTCCTGCGGTTGTGCTTAAATTGTTCTATAAACATGAGGGAGAGTAGAGGAAAATGGGGATGATAGAGGGATGATAGAGGAACATGGTGATGGTAGAAGGAGGATACAGGAACATGGTGATGATAGAGGGAGGATAGAGGAATAACAACCCCGTAACAATAACTACAGAATTGTTACCAGTATATAACAGAGAAATAGTTAGCACAGAATAACTCCAACAGAAGAACTACCATTAAGGTATAGAGGAATGGCTACCACAGATTAGATATCACGGAAGAGATGCTAGTAGATAACAGGAATAACTACCACATAATAGCTACCATAGAATAACTACCGGTAGACGATAGAGGAATTACAACCATAGAATAGCTGTCAGTAGATGACAAAGTAAGAAAATATGTTTTTCTCCGCCTGTTGAGACCTGAGATTGAGGCCTTCATAGTAAGAAAGACCCAATCTGTCCTCTACGAGGCTCTAAGGCCCACAACCTCATTCAATTCTTCTCAGCACCTCATAAAATAGACAGGGACAGTTGAGCCCTTAGCAAAATTTTGCGTAGAAAAACATCGAATTTGTTCGGGAATCGGAAAAATTGAATGAATTATTGTGGCGTGTTATCAAGCGAACAACTTCATTGGTGCGTCAGTGGACTGCTAGCACTCGATTTATTGCGCCTTCACGCTTCTCGAGGCTCGTCTGTTCTTCAAAAAGAAAGAAAGAAAATGGCCCAAGTGTCGTCTGAAGAAAGCGCTTGATGGCTGCTGGTCTACATTCGTCGCATCACTCGCCGCCGCCCTAAGCTCACAGACGACCGAGCCTACAAAGCTGACGGTAAATTTTAGAGGCGTTTTGTTTTAATTAAATGCTCTGAATGTGCCGCCAAGTGGCAGTAAAGATATGGACTCGGTCGTAAGGAACAGCTCCAACACCTCTTGTGTGCGAAGACGCAGGCTTGCGGGAAGAGAGCGACCAGGGCTATGGGAGGAATGTGCAGCTAGACGAGAGCATGACACTTGTCCACCAATTAAAGAAAAACTTGCAAATACGTGAAACATAACTTCCTTTTTTCAAACAAAGTGCCTTGAAAAGAGTAAGTTATGTTGCCACACCCTGTATTTGTTGTTGTAAATGTTATGAGGCCCAGGTAAGCACATGTATGTACCACCAGCATGGTCGACTGGTGAGCGAACCCGTTTGCGATGCGGGAAGACCCAGGTTCGCGGCCTGTTGCCGCCGTGGTCGGTTTGTATGCTCATCGGCGGCTAGAAATACGGCATGGGACTCGGGTACCGATCCAAGAATGGGTGAAAAGGCTCGTTCCTATCGTTTCATTCTATTCTATTCTATTTCGGTGCGACAGCAGTCATAATTTGCAACAAGCATTAAGCAAATAACAGTGGGTTTTGGCGGAAATGATGTAATGGTGTGATTTATTAGTGGCAGAGGAGGTGAAGACACTCCACTATACCCTCTGATTTGCCCTCGGCCCTCTGGCTCCCCTGTTCCCTGACAAGTCCTAAGTTGATGACCTCATGTCGTCGCTGGGCTGCGCCAAGAGCCTCAGGGTTCCTCTGAAGCTTTTACGACTTCTGCAGCACCTACTGGAGGCATAAACTGCAAATCAATAGTTCATCTTCAAAAAGTCGTCAGCTTACAGTTGTCCGAAAGATTATTCCGCTTTGGTTTGGGTATTAGGCCTGTAAATAGAGCAGTTAGTCTAGTGTAAATAATGTCATTATCTGCGAATGGTCTCCAGCGCTAACCGTAAGTGCGTCCTAAATCGTTCAATGGGCGTGAAGGTGACGTTAATGGCCTCATTCGGGAAACATTGATTTTTTTATAAGAACCAAAGCTCAACGTTCGACAGACAAGGCAATTTTTTTCAGTGAGGTGCCGATAGGCTTTGTGACCGCAACCGCATTATGACCATGTTCCGACCCCGCAACCGCTTTTCTTGAGCGGCTCTCGGAGTCATCCAATTAATCAAATATACTTCTGACAACATTGCACTGATCGCTATCCTGGAATTTAATTTGTTGGATCACAAAGTTATTAACCCATAAACTTTCAGATCATCTGACCGCGCTCTTGCCTCCCCTTGTTTAACATCAACAGATAAGTTTATCGTGACAGTTTCTTCCAAGTTAAGAGAGTATCCTCTATTATGAAAAAGAGAAGTCTTTAGGAGTAAGATATTTTTTAAGCCCTTTGTCCCAGACGTCGATCAGTGCTAAGTCAGCACGAGAATTTGTATCAGTATGAGAAATAAAACCAGAGATAACGATACAAGCTTGGAAGGCATCTGGCTTCTAAAAAATTGATACTAACGGAGGTGTTGAAAATGCCGCTGCTTCTATAGCCAGCGTGCTGGTGTTAATAGCGTCTTTCTGTTCATAAAATTACGTATAACAAGTACATCTTAAATAGGCACACCTGACGTAAATGCTATAATGAATGATTTTGGTAACTATTGAATTACTAGTAGACCCACACGTGAAAAAATTCATGTGTTTTTATTGAATTTTTAGTTTTATTTGCCAGTTTACGCGGGCTTTGCGCAGGAGTTTCCACATTGCAGAATGTGTCTTTGATATTCACAATACAATGCTTACAATACATGTATACCCATTTCATTAAGAAGTTAATACTTAGCGTAAGATAAACAGTTTATTTCAGTATGCAGTATTTCGACTTTCGAACATGTGTGCCAGAAATTATATTTACCATCGTAATTCAGGGATGAAATTTCAAGATATATAATTTTGTCATTCAGTAGACGAATTTCCTCCTATCTAAATCCTTAAGAGCGTGACAGAGAGACGGACCAACCAACCAAGCAAGCAACAAACTGTGTATTATTACGTCGTGAAATAGTGAGATATTTTTGTATGAAACTCCTACAGTTACCAACGTTTTGTAACAAATATTTCTACTATAGAATTTGGATCTTTAGAAAGGTGCTGGTCATAGCACATGAACACAAGAAGCGTTGTGGCGTACGGGGTCCTGCCCATGCCTGGTAGCGAGACTAGACACGCTGAAATGGATGTGTTTGCTCTGCACATCATTCGGTTTCAGCGTGCAACATTAATTTGACAGTTAGTGAAACTCGAGCTTTGTTCGTGAGGCGATGAGCTCTGTATCTGTGATACACTCAACATTTAACTCTAATGTTTGTGGTAGACATCCGTACTCTTCAGAGGCATGTCTACAGAACAGTCCATTTGATTAAAGTAGATGCTAACAGTTATTGTGAGTACAGTACTTCAATTATTTATTCAGCATACTCAAAAACTATTATTTCTGCTAATTGAACAGCTGCACACATGCGCAGGTACAGTGGGTACCCATACACAAGTACAGCGGGTACACATGCACAGGTACAGCGGGTACACATGCACAGGTACAGTGGGTACACATGCACAGGTACAGCGGGTACACATGCGCAGGTACAGCGGGTATACATGCACAGATCACTCAGCTGCGCACGGGACCACAACTTAGACCTCAGGCAAAGAAGATGACGCCCCTGTAACGTGTTGCCACTAAACCCACAAAGGCAGTAATTGCAGCTCCCAACTGCTGCCACTGAGCGCACCAACAGCATTTACACACAAGCGAGTAGCACAAACTCTGCACACCCGGACCTGAAGAGGGAAGGAAACGCGCCCGTTACTAGAGCAGCAAAGTCTCTTATTTACATTCCTGGTAAACTGCCGGGCTCGCTGTGGGTCAGGGCGTCCCTCAGGCTGCGGACTGTGCGCAAAAGGCAACAAAACTGGACTGCATTTGGTCCTCGCCCGTGGGTGGTGTCCAACTACAAACAAATGTTTCAGATCATTGCCTTGTTGGATTTTTTACCAACATTCTGGGTAGTACCAAAGCCAAGGCTTTGTCATCTCCCATGCTCGGGAATGAGAGAAAAAGAGGCTGTTATTAAGGAGAGAAGTTTCACGATGACTGCAATTGATAAAATTATAATTTCCCTTATCTACAGGAGTAGATGCAACAGACTCACGACTCAGCTTATTTCTAATGTCCAATTCAGACGATACAACTTGAACGTAAACTAGTAAAGGATGTAAACATAAAGTGAGGTGGCTCTCAAGCAAAGCGAAAATATGGCCTCGGACGTCTTGCTCCAGTCACACATGTCGCCAGTTTTATGCAATAACCTCGCTTCATTACAAGTACAACACGGCCCATCAACGAAGCTGGTTTACCCCTGCCACATCTTATCGACGGCTAGTCTCTCGCTCCCAGACTCTGCATAAAGATGAGGGAGAAACGTGAGGGTAGGGAGCTACTGACTGCCTACTAGTGCCCTTGCTACTAGTTATCAATGCTGCATTGAACGAAGTGAAAAGTGCCAGTGTGTACGAGCTGAAACGGCAAGTAGGCAGCGGTAATTAATATCCTAATCAACTGTTATCAGTACCAAAACGGCCATGATTGATGTCATGCTTTACGGACAAGGATAAGAAGAGCACAAAGTACGAAAGACAATTTACCTAATGCTAGTTCATGTTCGCTATACCAATGAGAAGATCATGTTGGGAGGACCTATGAAATATTTTCATTACCTTGACGAATGAGAATGCACTGTACTGATAAAAACACATCCAACCTTCTCCTTCGCCGCCCTTGACTCAAGTCGAACCCGTGAAGTGGCAGCTTCTAACTCTTTGGTTCCTTCCCCGGAGCTGGCATGAGAGAGCAACTGTAAATATCTAGGTACTATGTCTCTCTATTGCGGACGATAATCTTGCTGCAGCAGCAAGTTACGGGTGCAGGCAGATCAAGAAAGCAGGCGTGTGACGGAAAAAATAAACAAAACTTGAAAAAAATATATATTTATTATAATTCATCATACAAGACGCATAATACATCAGTTTTTAAATCATAAGGCTAATATCTAAGACGAAGTGAGCAGACTGCTGGAGCATTGAGTGTAGCGTGCGTGTGGTGGGAGGTTGGTCGGGGTACATGCAAACATAGAGAGTAAAGAGCCACGGTAACTGCAAGAGCCCAGCACATAAAAGGAAACGAGAAAGGAAGAAACTTCACTTTTAATCAAGTACGTACTACATATACAAAATTGCATTTTTATTCTTAATGCTAACAATTTGAAACCAGTGATTATGATCCCAGCAACTGTTCCCAACCTCTGTGATGCAATTTGATTTGAGACTTGCAGGGGCGCATCGATAAGCTTGGATGGAGGTCTAATTCCAAGGGTCCTGCGTCGCAGCAGGCAGGACGTGTATATCGTCAACCGATAATCAAGCAGGCGCCAATTATAAATGTGAATTCGGACTTTAACGATGGGATCTCAAATTTGCAATTAACTCTCAACAGTGAATACAACCTGAGGAAACTTGTATTTTAAATACGATTTGTTGAGACACTCGCAAAGGTAGCTCTGAAAATTGCCTTCTGACTGGTTTGCAGAGCATAAAGTGTGCCTTCATGAAGCTTACCGAAAAATATTTACCATACATTCATTCATAACCAACTAAATCCTACACTTTTGGAAAATTTAACATGGAAAATCAGATGTTTACATCCATAGTATCCTAAGAACAGGGCAGCGTCTGATGTAGAAGCATCATCAGAGCTGGTGTAGGGGTTGCAGAATTGGTAAAAACGATCTACTATGAAAATGGCAAAAAATTAATGAAAGAGCATCGAAAGAATTATGCCAGAAAAAACTGAGAATTGATGTCATCTCTCTACGAACTGATACTAATGCTAGAATAACGAGTATTTAAGGATAATGAGTATTCAAGGATAACGAGTGTCCACTGATAATAACGAGTATTCAAGTTTAACAACGAGTTTTTAAGGATAATAACGAGTATTCAAGCATAATAGCGAGTTTTCAAGGATAACAACGAGTTTTCAAGAAAAATAACGAGGATTCAAGCATAATAACGAGTTTTCAAGAATAATGAGTATTCATGGATAAAAACGAGTATTCAGGGATAATAACGAGTATTCAAGGATAATAACTAGTTTTCAAGGAGAAAACTAAAAAGAATTTCGAGAGAAGGCCTGCCAGCGCTAGTGAGGCCCACTGGATGAAAGTTATTATGCTGAACGCCTCAAGAACTGAATTAGCAGAGTTCGGAGACCTGAAATGAGAGCATCCAAAGGCCGATTTAAGAGCGCCTATTAGCTGACACAAGAGCAGCCTCATTTACGTCTCATCGCTGTTTTTGCGCCAGTGCTTCAGGAAGAAGAGCATTCGAGCACTGCATCAAAACCTGTTCCGGGTGAGGAAAGTTAGGCGCCCAGCCCACCACTCCAGCCCACCACTCCAGCCCACCACTCCAGCCCACCATTCTGGTCC
>VCRD01002715.1:44265-67576 GCA_006783055.1 Trinorchestia longiramus
CTCCAACCCACCACTCCAACCCACCACTCCAGCCCACCACTCCGGCCCACCGCTCCAGCCCACTGCTCCAGCCCGCCGGTTCAGCCCACCACTCCAGCCCGCCGGTCCAGTGCGGAAAGAATGTTCCCCCCAGAGCTCAGGCTGACTCTCAGGAACTCCTCACAATTCACTCAAATTTAACTTCTTGATGCTCTTATCAATTGATGGAAGTTGTGAGGAAGTTGTGAGGCAGCGTAGAGTACGAGGAGGCGGTGAAGAGGCAGCGTAGAGTACGAGGAGGCGGTGAAGAGGCAGCGTAAAGTATGAGGAGGCGGTGATGAGGCACTTGTGAGGCAGAACAGAACACAATGCAACAGCAGGAGCTCACTACTGCCTCATGACATAGTCCTGCTGACACTGACAGTCACTACTGCCTCATGACATAGTCCTGCTGACACTGACAGTCACTACTGCCTCATGACATAGTCCTGCTGACACTGACAGTCACTACTGCCTCATGACATAGTCCTGCTGACACTGACAGTCACTACTGCCTCATGACATAGTCCTGCTGACACTGACAGCAGTGCTCCCTGTCATATAACAGTGTCAGGACCGCGCAGTGAAAGCCTTGTAACTCCGCTATCAATAAACAGAAGTCGCCTGCTGGTGCGAAAAAAACGCTCAATGTTCTGAAGAAAGCATCTCCTTCTTGAACCCTCTGTATGAGGGTGTGAACTTCACCAGACGCTTGGAAATCTACAAACTTAGAGTCTCAGTCGGATGTGGAGTCTGACTCGGAGGCAGGGTGTGACTGTGTGGATTCTGACTCGGAGGCAAGGTGTGACTGTGTGGAGTTTGACTCGGAGGCAGGATGTGACTGTGTGGAGTCTGACTTGGAGGCAGGGTGTGACTGTGTGGAGTCTGACTCAGAGGCAGGGTGTGACTGTGTGGAGTCTGACTCGGAGGCAGGGTGTGACTGTGTGGAGTCTGACTCAGAGGCAGGGTGTGACTGTTCGGAGTCTAACCATGAGTGTAAAGAATACAGGTACTCTCAATAGTCATTGCTTCAGTTACGAACACGATAAATTGCTGATTGTATTCAGTAAACTACACATTTGCATGCAGCGGGGCCTCACTGAAGTGAATGTCAAATCACTTGTCATGGACACTATTGCTGCTTTTAGCCCCGGGCGATGTCACTGTGCAAATGAATAAAAAATGACCTCCTGCAAGACGCACACTACGAAATTTTCTAGGCATCATGAACAAATTTAAAGAAACAATGAATGAGTTTGGTGACAGTGATTAAAAAATTAAGAATTGACTTGCATGGATAACGTTTATTGGCAATGTTTGTGAGATTGCAGTAACTTATTTGCCAAAATATTTCTGATGATCAATCTGAAGTTGTTGCTTTTGTAGCTACGGTGATTTCCGGCCTGTATGCTCAACTGTCGAGACTCACATAAGGGTTCGAGGCTTCTGAAGCGCATAAAGATTCTTCACAGAAAATACAGTCGAGTCCCACACGGTCAAGCTGAACAGAATGGTTGCATCAGCTAAAGTTCGGAAGTGACAGAACTGACAGACCTATCTGCTGGGAATAATGAACTCCGTTCACGTAACGGGTCCTCAATTGACATGTATAGAACACCAAAATATGTTGTTATTATTATGCAGTCTCCGAGATGCACACAGCACGCAAAGAATTCATGCTGCAGGCACTGGAGGGAGAAGGAAAATGTTCAGTTGCATTTGCACCTCCACAAGTGCACCCCAGATTTGGCGGGCTGGAGATCGAGAACCTGTTGCAAGAGGCCCAGTCTCCTCTAATTTCCAGCACCTTGATGAGCATTAAGCTTGTTGTTGTCAGGACTGCCCACTTCGAAGGCGAGCATGAAGCCATCGATCATTCAGAGCCGAAGCTTCACAATGATTTCAGTTATGGTGCTGGAATTCGTTTGTGTTTCTTTTTTACTTTTTTGAAGGATGGAACCCGTTTAGCGGTTGTCCCTCCCTCGCTTGTGAGGAAGGCACGTAGTCTGTTTCTTTGACGTGTTCCGTTAGAGCAAACCGGACAACCGCTCCCAAGTGCTCGCTCTTTGTTCGGGGACTTACATTTCGGTAACTGGAGTTTGGGGTGTCAATGCAGGTCTTCCCCACGAGGACATCCTCATTGGGGACCATGACCTGAGCAGCCACCCCACTGAAGAGGTCCTCTGTGGGAGGGAACTGCTCGGACAACAAGTTACGTTGTTCTGGTGTCTTTAGAGAGCTGCAAATGATCAGATCTGAATTCCAATGAAGTGCTGATTTATGTTCAATGTTGTAGTCCCAGCATTGGTCTGAAGCAAGCGCTGAAGGCTTAGAGAAGCTCTTATAAAGGTGCTTAAGAACCAGATTTTGAAAGTCTCGGTACGGCAAGAGTTGCCCTTCATTTATACAGCAGGATGGATGAACAGCACTTGAAAATGATGCCCCTGAATCCAGATCAAGCATTCAGAGTAAAGCAAACGTTCAGAATCTCAGAGTAGGATCAGAGTAGAATCGAAACCAATAGGATTCAGAGTAGGTCAAAGATGAAATCAAAGTAAGACTAGAATGAGATCAGAAAGGTATCAGAAAAAGATTAGAGTGGGATTAAAGTGGAGTCAGAGTGGGGCTAGAATATTTGATTAGAGGGGGCTTTTTGAACGATCTGATCTCAATCGCAAATGGTAAGACACCGTTTTGTTCGTTCGTCAAAAATAAGGCAACGATAAACTTGTTTCGGCTGGGAAATAAATTCTTTTTATATCAGAAATTCCTGCGGATGCACATTATAGGATATACGGTGTCTTGAAATCTCATAGTTTCATGTTTAAAACAAGAGATGCTCGAGTCTTTTAATGGTACTTCACTTTGCCTCTTCCCTGGACACCATTTAACTTGGAGTGCAGTAAGTTTGAGTCACGACTTCAAGCAACATATCTGCCCAACTTTAATTTTAAATTAACATTCCCACTGCAGCTATCGTCATACATGGTACTCTCTGCAGTCTCAACAGTGAAAGTCCATTAATCAGTTTTTGATTTTAGTGAAGCATGGATCGAACATCATGAATATATTTACCTGTACATAGAATGACAAGCATGAACAAAGTGTCTCCTATACTTACATGACGCGCCATAATTCTGCTCTAGGTATGTGGCCTTAATATTTGTCCTTTTCGTGCTAACTTTTATTTTGGGAATAAACGGCTGGTGAATCCAAAGCATACCGTAAACATTAACATGCAGGGCGCGGTTACATAACTTTCTTTTTTTGAAAGGCACTTCCTTTGAAAACAGGAAGTTATGTTGCCGCATCTTCTATTTTCCAGTTCGCATCCCGTCACACGGCTGCAGAATCAGGGTCTCGTGGGCTCCTACAATGGCTCCCGGCTGCTCTGAACATCATGGAGATTTTTTGCGATAATCCAAGACTGGAGAAACGGAGACGTCTCAGGGAGGCGATGATAGAGACGGAGTCGGCCGTGGTAAACACAAACGCAGCGAAGTCGATAGCGGAGACTCTGTGAACTGGTCCCCCATCCCATCTCAAACATAGCCAAGTCACTCAAATACTTTACGATCAGAAACAGTTTTACTCAAATTGTCAAATAATAACCCATTCACAGCCCTCATATGTCGCTCTCTAGGTCTAGTGTTCTCTGAAGCATGCGTGTGCCACCGAAAGGCCTCCTACAGACTTCCATGAGCGTCCCGGAGACGTCGAGAGAGCGTTCTACCAGCGTCAGAAAAACACCCATAAGGAGCACAGATGGCACCTAAATGCTTTCCAGAGGACATCCATATTAAATTCTCATGTCGTTTTGACTGGGACCAGAAGATAGCTAAGTGTCGCCTAGCAGGCGCCAACCCCAGCACTAGCAGAGGAAGAGGCATCTGTTTGTAGTCGAGCCAACGCATGACGTAGCTCTGCGTCAGCGAAACTAAGGCATTCGGCACCAGTGTACTCCTTCAGAACTTATGGTAACATTTGGTGTGAGTGAGCATGGACTGAGTGACTGGAGACTGAGTTGGAATTCTGTTTTGATGTGTCCAGTCTTTGACCGAGTAATTTCATTTTCAAAACAGTGATTAGGTTCATTTCATTTGAACTGGCATTTGAAATGTGTCCTTATTGATGAATGCGGAAAAACATAAAATGATGTTTTTATGATATTCAAAGACAAGTGGCAAATAACCAACCCTGAACCTAAGGGTGAACAGTAAACATAACGGGTGATCTCTAGGTGTGAGGGGGGGAACACTGAGCGCAGAGGATGAATAATAAGTTACAAGAGGTGCAGGAGGGCAAGAGTACAGAAAGGGCGGAAGGTGCAGGAGGTGCAAGAGGGCCAGGAGGTGCAGGTGGTGCAGAAGGTGCAGGAGGGGCAGGAGGTGCAGGAAGGAAATGAGGTGCAGGAGGTGCGGCAGAAGGCAGCAACAGAACGTAGGGTGTACTAGCAAATACGGAAATCATTAACTGTCACCGCCTCTAAACTGCAGAACTCGGCGCGTGCCTCAGACAAACAATGATGGACGTCATCTCTGTTGCAGGAGAAAACGGAAAATTTTGGTAGTGATCCAAGCAATTTTTGCCTCCGGCCTTCAGAATTTCAACGTACGTGTGCAAAGTGAGCGATCTGGTGTGAAGTGAGGCGTGTAACGGACTCTGGTGGAAAGAATATCTTCAAGACCATGATTTGTTCTGCAAATTTTTTCATCTGTATCCTCCTACATCCCTCGTGTTGAAGTGCTGCAAGGGTTTTATCACAAAGCTCTAACTCTACTCGCTTATTCACTGCTATTCTGAAACATCCATCACCAAGGTGAGTAACAGAAATTAGTTATAATGCTGTGTTATTTTCATTATTATCATACATGTGTTGCGCTCGAGTTACATTTCGCTGGTTACTTGCAGTTCAGAGGTTAACAAATAATTGTTTACTCACAAGATCCTGGCAATTTTCACAAAATTTACTTAAGTTTTATAAATTCCCTAACACGGATTAAGGTGTTCTATCAGTCAATCTTATGATCATAAAATTATTGGAATGGCAAAAATAGTTGATTGCACTGACCGAAGCAGCCTAGGGCTGTGCTGGAACAAGATAACCAGGTCACACTTTGACCTCGATCAAAAATTGTGTATTGAAGGAAGGCGAGCCATGATATTTACACCTAACCTTCACGAGTTAGAGGACCTAATCGCTGCAGGTCTGTCTCTTGCTTCACTACCTTAGTCATTATACGAAATCTAACATATGATGCGGGGACTAGTGCGCCCGTTTCTTATCAGGTGGCGTAGTTGAAGAAATGAGTGAAATGAAGAACAAACTGTACCACAAACGCTTAAGGATTTTTTTTCCTACTAATTACCATAGTTTTGTAATTGGTGTACCCAATCAGTCCAGATCACAATCATTATGACTACTCTTGAACAGCTTGCAAAATAGTTCAGTTTTTAATTGTTTTGACAGCATAGAATAGACTCTTAAATTGTGCTTCGATATCGTATCACACAATAAAAACCATAGTCCTAGCAAAGGAGAATGTCTCCCACAGAATATGAAGATTTTAACACGTTGAGTGCGATACGACCCGCCGTTGGGTCGCTCAGGTTAGGTTCTATAATTTTTTCAAGGCTTTCTAGTGACTGTGTGTACAAAGTAAAGATTTGCACCAGCTAGGCAATCGCAGGCAACGTGTTAATGCCTTTTCTTAGCAGTAGCAGCAGATTTTCACAGCGTATAACTCAAGTTTATTAACAGTTGCATTTCACAGTTTACTGTGAGCGTTCGTATTTTATGTGTACAAAATACTATAGTATAAGGCAATAAAAACGAGCCGTTCGGTCCATTCTTGGGTTGCTACTCGAGTCCCATTCCTTCAACACCACAACGTTACCTTCTAACTGTGAGAAACTGTCGATGCAATTTGATATCCTACTTATCAGCTTACTGATAAGCATCAAGGAATTTTAGTGGTAATTTTATTTGCCCAAAAGGGCGCTGACATTTAGTCTTGTTGCACGGATTCTCTAACTAAGAATACTTTGCGTGAATTTTGTCTAAAACAAATTGTTTAAAAAACGTGTTTTTGACACCTAATTTGTTAACGCTCTACAAAAGACAAAGACAGCTGCAAAGTAGCAGACTACGTTTTTTTCAGGAAGATACTAAATATTCCAGAGATTTCACGACAACTCCGTTTGATAAACTAGGCATGCGTTTCTGCCTCTATCACGCATCAGGTTTTTTCTGCGTAGGATCTCGGTGTCAACTGAGGCCGTCAGTTGCAGCTTCAGAAGGTGCTTCAGAATTCAGCGGGCGTAAAACTGCTCGTAAATTCCGCCAAGTTGACTGGTAAATCATTCCCATCGAAAGCATGGAATGCGAGGTGAACGCCCAGTAAAGTTTGATGTATATACTAAATGTTGTAAAATACACAGTGGGGCGTGGCTTATGTGTGTGATCTGCAGCCTCATGAGTCGGGGCTGGAGCAGCAGGCAACAGCAGATGCAGGCCACCTGCCACGAAGCTTTCATTCATTGCATTGAAAACTCTGCAGGTTTTTGGCTGGGTTGTGGCTGTCAACATGAGGGTCACGTGGGGTCCTGAGCAGGCATTGATGACTTGAGGGCTCGTCAACAGAGCGAGCACCCGCGCGAGTCAGACCTATTGTGACACAGCAAATATCCAGCGTCACATTGTGAGGCCTGTTATAGCATGGCACTCTGCACCTGCCACATGGCATAGTTTGAGTTTCACCGACCACCATCACAAAGCCGAGCGCGCATAACCAAAGCTTTTTTAATTAACTGCAATGGCTGGTATTCAGCTCGATAGGCTACCCAGCTATCAGTGCTGGACTCCGAGTTATCAGCTGTTAACATTCTGGCCGAGCCGTCGGTGTGGAGACGAGTCATCTGCTGCAGAAGACATGATCGCCTGATGGGGATGTGATGCCGGGGTGTGGTGGCCCTGAGGTTGCTGCTCGCCGATGTTGGGTGTCAATCAGGTGCTCGGAAAGATTAATGGCGTCTTCATGCCACCGATCGTGGCCCATAAAATCAGTCCGAGAAACTCTCTTACTTCAACAAATGTGGAGAGGATATTCTGGACGCAGGCTGAGCAAAGGTTGAGCAAAACTAACGCACTTGTCAGGAGCGTAAGTTTTAGCATTTACCTCCGTGAGCCCGTATTCTCGAGATGTAAATTACTGCTTATGTTAGTTAACATACCGTGAAGCTGAGCAATCTCAGAAGAACGGCTGATTAAGCATTATTTCTATTTTTCAGTCACGACTCTGAGAGCTACATTTCAAATTCTATGATAAAACGAACAGTATGACTATATGATAGCAAAACACTTCGATAAATTACCATATAGCTTTTCGCAGTTTGACAGGAAGTTATACAGGGTGCGGCAACATGACTTTCTTTTTTGAATGTGTTTGCTTTGAAAAAGAAAGCCATTCTGCAGCACCCTGTAAGTAGGAAAGTTATAATTCTTTTGTATAGAAGATTATCGGAGAATATGTGAGCGGGCGTTCCATCTCTACTGTTCATAGATCTGAAGCTGACTAATAAAACCGTAGAGGGGAAGTGGAAAGCTGTGTCGCGACACGTGTGGCATTTGAGACCTGATTTGAATTAGTTTAATTCTTTGTGATCGGCTGATACTCAAGAGAGACAACGGCGTTTCCTCAGCGCATCGGGGCGTGACCCAAGCTGACGTCTCGTCTTTGACATCAATGGGACATTTCTGGGCCTGGGACATGCTGTCAAAGCCTGACCCTCGGTCCCAGAATTGGGTGCTGACCTAAGGTCTCTGTGCTTAGTCCCTTCTGGGGGCTCATGTATTGGTAGGGCGTACGTTACTTCATGTGGTGGTAGGGCGTACGTTACTTCATGTGGTGGTAGGGCGTACGTTACTTCATGTGGTGGTAGGGCGTACGTTACTTCATGTGGTGGTAGGGCGTACGTCTCCTCATGTCATTGTTGCACTTAATGTTGCCAATTTTATAGACTTACCAAGCAGAGACGCTGTTTGCATGTTAGTGACAGCACAAAGTGCACATGCATTGCAATTTCAACACAAACGAAGTGAGCAATATCTCACTCGACCGAGTTTTCCTTAGAGCTGTGTTGTATCACTGGTCGCTGTTATTGCATCGCATTCAAGAGTTCCCTGTGAGAAACATTTGCAAACCATGCAAATTTTTCTCCTTCTTATCCTCCTTCTCCGCTTTATTGGATGACGGAGTGTATTGTAAGACCTTATAATCAAATTATTTTATTAACTCATTATTTAGTTAATTACATTACTGCTGTTCGACTATCATCATTGTAGGAGTACACATAGATGCTCATTTAACCAAGCCTCGCTGTCTGCCTAGTGCTGATTCCATAGTCCTGTTATCTTGACAGTGATTGACTCCTGTGTAGCTTAATGACTCCCAACTTTATCAGATCATCTCATTGAAAGCAGCTGGCATTGCGCTTTATAATATTGCTCATGAATAAACGATTTCAGCCTTTGTCTCTCCAAGACTAAGCCGCGTCTTATTGTCTGATAACTGTTCTTTCTCTCAATCCAAGCATGCCTTTGCGACTGATGACAAAATGAGGCTTTTCCAAATACGACAAATAAAATTACCACCGTCTTCCGACAATGGCAGTTGGAGACAACATGAAGTCACTGAAAGCAGTTTCCTGCATCTCTTGCACATTCGCTTATGCCTGAATCTTCCCTTTGTTGTTATCAACACAAGAGCGCAATTTGACTTCTAGTGTAACTCTTCACTTTCAAAATAAATCTTAAATAAATTTAAAGATGAGTAGCAGGCTCGAAAAGCATCTCTTTTTCAGATGGCAAAAAAATTTCCAGCATTCAGTGTTAATGTTATGTGATCCTCAAGCAAAAAATATTTCCGTGTGCTGCACATCTTTAAAGATAGCATGAAGTATGTCTCATTTTCCATGCTCTGTGCCACTCTGCCACCTGACTGTCATCTCATCTCCTCTTCCACTACCTCTGGACTATCGTCCTTCACATGTGGCTCGTTGAATTACTGAACACTCATGAAATGTAGCCCGAACATCAAGTTGAAGGAGCAGAACTTCCCTACGGCTTCTGTGTTCACGACCCTGCAATATTTCGATACCAAATACAGGTCCGCTGGGGCAGTTAACGCTTGCGACGCATAGAGGCGTGACATGAGGCTGGTGATTGGTGGGCGGTGCTAGCTTCCGTCTCTTCAGGATGTCGTGAAGGTAAGCCCACCTACGGAGTCTGGTCACTGTTGTCGAAAACGATATTAAGACTCGGAGAAAGTGGCGAGAGTGGCGCTTCTGATGTGCAAAAAGAGCTGAAAAAGCCCTCAACTGTTCGCGCAGCGATCATCGGAGCCATAAATAAGACCAGGTCAGTTATTTAAGGTGGCATTTCATTTCTGCATCACGGGTGTCGCAAAACTTCGAGACTCGGCAGTGTCATGGATGTCGAAGTGACAAAGAATTAGCATTCGACATGTTGTTTTTTAGGCGACGAATTAATGCCTACAGCGATCAAAAACGCGTGCTTCGTTGACATTTGAAGTTTGTCTGAAAAAGAATCGACAGAGCTGTCACCGAACACGAGCGACGCATTGACAGGACTCAAAATATAAGCTCAGTTCTGATGACAGCAAGTATTCTGCAAGTTTCCTGTCAGTGTAGCATGACAGCAAGTGTCCTGCAAGTCTCCTGTCAGTGTAGCATGACAATAGAACCTGAGTAGAGTTTGAAGTCTTCATGGAAGGGGCAGTGTCTGCACACTACACACGGTGAACAGGACAGTGTCTGCACAAGGTCTGCAGTTCCATGGTTAGGGCACAAAACCAGAAGGAATATTAATCATTAGCCTCATAGCTAGGTAGAGTACCTCTCATATTCAGGGTCCGGCAAAATAAGTTTCTCTTTTTATAGCGAAACATCTAAAAAATAGGAAGTTATGTTGCCGCTCTCTGTACCAGCGATTCGGGACTTCTGTGTTGTGTGTACCTGCTGTCCGCCAGAGCCACAAAGCTTGTTTCCCAAATTGCAGCGCAATAGAAAAAACACTTTCCACGATCTGTTTTTACGAGGTCATAAATTGCTGGGATCTGTCGACAACTTTCGCTCAATGGCGAGTAATGTTTTTTTTGTAGCTTGTAATGCTTCAATGCACTGAAAATAAATAAAAGCTGTAACTGAAGTATTAGCTAGGGTCCTTATTTTGCAACCAAAGCGACAAAACAGTTAATAAAACGCTAAAACTGAGGTGACGTATGAGGTAAAGATTTGGCTCATTAAGAAATACGATGTTACAGATGAAGTCATATTTCATCAACTGTGGTTTTGAACCGAGAAGTCAACTGAAAGATGAGTGTACTGAGCTTGAAGGTGCAGGGAAATATTTTCTATCGACATAAGGAGGCTTGTTCATGCACTTTCAACTGAGCAGTTTTGGGTATCTTCGCTGGAAATGAATGATGCAGGGTCAATCGATGGGTGTCAGTTGATATACGAGTGAAAATGAAGAGTTTGATGCAGGGTGTACCGAGAACACAGATGGAAGTCAAAATGGATTGAACAGTAAAAGATAAGAAGATAATAAAGATGCAGCTAGTGTTTAATACTAAATCGTTTATTACAAGAGTTTCATGGGTGCAGTATAAAACTACGTATTACCTATAATTTGGCTTTATTTTTAAAGGCGTTTACTTTTTTACCAGAGAAATTTGTGACCATCTCGTAGAACAGCAGCATCCAGTAGGCCGGTCCAGCCTGTCGGTAAATGTTTGCCTCCTTCCTCCCTCTGGGAAGTCACTGTGTGAGCATCTGTTGGACAACCTCCATTTCTATGCCCCACCACCGTAACCTTCATGAGCATATTAATGAGCACCTTTTCAAAGACACGGCAATAAGTTACCTCGCAGTTATGTATTGCACTTAGAAAGAATGAGTTTATCAAGAAGATCATGAAACAATTCTCTTTAAGAATATCTTTACGAACAGTTTCATTACGCATGAATAAATTAATCACCAGGTAGTACTTGAGCGAACCATTGGTTCATGCGCTTCAGGTCTCTGAATTTCTCGCTATGCCTCTTCTGCCTTTCCTTTTATCCCTCACAGGGCATCGTGCCTACTATGTAAAGTAGTTCCCTGGGCATGAAATTGTCTCCATGTAGAAGTGCAACAATTTTGTTGACGAAATCAAGTGTTTGCCGTCCACAAAGCATTCAAGTGTTGAGAGTTCACGTGAACCACGGATTCAGGCAACGAAGACTGTACGATATTTTTCAGGTTGACACAGTAAGATACGCTCCATGCTTAATGTTCACATGACATGTATAAGATGTTTAAGTGTACGTTCCTTCTCTAGTTATTCTCTGCTTTCTGCCTCTTGCCTCCCATTCATGGAATCAAGCTTCAGCTGGTGAGGAAAAATTGGAGACTGCGTTTTTGTTACATTAATATGTACATGCTATTGTTAATTTTTGTCCGTTTGCATAAGTGTTGTATGTAAGTGTGTTACGTGTATGCGAGGATTCCTTGTGTGTTGATGAGATTCTCGAAGTAGCTGGGGATGAAACAAGCAAGGGAGCTGGGGAGGAGACACTAACGAGAGCAGGGGATAGGACGCGCTGTGGGGAGGGAGGTGGGGATAAGATCTCGACGCTGTAGCTCACACCGCGCAGAGCAAAAACTCTCCGGGCTCCTGAAGCCAAGTTTGACGTTCACTAAAGAGCTTCATGCGGGTCCAGCTGAAATTCATTTAAAAAGATGCGCTAGTGCACTTTGCTGGAGGAGGAAGATGCTGGGTGGTGTAATTGAACGAGTGTCACAGTAACTGAACCAAAGCACACTGAATGAACAGGCAGGGAGCGGCGCACCAGCCTCACGAAACTAAATTATGGAGATGTGCCGCCTGAGTGACTTAACTAGCGTCCTTATTAAGCACCTCTGACTGGCGCATTATGCCTCATCTTAGGTGCGTCAATATCTGGGTGTATGTATACTCCACCTCCACCTTCACTCCACCTAATGCATGTACTCCACCTCCACCTTCACTCCGCCTAATGTATGTACTCCAACTCCACCTTTACTCCACCTTATCCACGTACTTCATTCCGATCAATGTTCCAGTTCATGCATATACTCCACCTGTACCTACCCTTCGCCTTATGCGTGTACTCCACCTCCATCTATGATCCACCTGATGCATGTTCTGTACCTATGCTCCATCGTATGAATATACTCCACCTTATAATTCATCTTCTGCAGAGCTAGAAAACTCTGCTCTTGCAGCTGTAAGTAGCTGTGTCCAGCTGTTTGTTATCCCCTAGTTTCACATTCGCTCTTCATAATTTTGAAATTCTTATCAAATTTTGCCTTTGTGTCTTTGAGGTTTCGATGCAGCGAAACACTATTCCATTATTCTGAGTATCTTCACTGAATTTTATCCCCTGATGATAATTTTCCGTCTAAATCTCCATTAAAAACCTCATTCTTCTTTGCTAAAATAAAATGCCAAGGCCCTGCGGTTAGCATCAGAATAGCAGCGATAGAAGTGACTTCGAAACATCAAAAGTAGTGGGTAGCATAAATAAGATAGAGTGAAAGTTTTGTCCTGCCGTCAGGGCTGCAAATGCCTACGAATTAAAGTTAATTATTGAAATACTCTCGAACAGACACGCTTCCGACGAGGACTATATGAGAGAGTTTTTGTCAAGTTTTTTGACGAGTGGCAGATAAATTTACGACAGTAATAAATATTATAAATAACCTTTATTTCATACAATGGTATCTATAATACGGGAGTTTTGCATTCATTTACCAGTCTTTCAGTGAAAATTATTTTTTGTATAATGTGAAATCTCAGAACTGAAAGCAATATCTATAACTTGTGCAACATCGGTCAATATTTACAGATGAGAAATGGTTATAATTGAAGCCGCATCCTAACCGTCAGAACTTAAGCTAGTGGAGCGCTAGAAGTATTTTTCCATATGATGGTTCAATGATGCACAAAGGTAAAATATCAATGTCATGTGTAACAGTTGCTGTCGGGCGAGTGTTACTGATTGTGTGGTTTAATTAATAATGACGATTCATTAAATTTCGAGAAGTACCTCAATTTCTTAAAGTAAAAATTGTGATAGAATAGAATGAGGCTATAGGAACGAACCTTCGGGCCTATTCTTGGGTAGGATAATTACTTCGATAATTATTCGGTTGTTTACCCAAGTCCCATGCCGTATTTCTAGCCGCGTCAACCATGTCGGCAGCGGGATTCGAACCCGGGTTTTTCCGCTCGCAAGCAGATTCACTCACCAGTCGACCAAGCTGGTGATTAGCTGTCACGACACATGATAGTGAGCAAGGGTACTACTATCAACAGGATGGGGCTCCTGCTCACTGTTCCAACGAATTTCTCGTTTTTATCTGATAACTTTTTGACCGCTCACAGTCCTGGCCTTAGCCCCCACGACTGTAGGTTTTAGAGAGAGATGCATCCATTGTCTATCGTGGCAAGCCATCGTCAATTGATGATTTGAGGAAACTTGTAAGCAAACCGTGAGAGAAATAAGCAAGGAAAAAGCATGCGTGCCGCTGCAAGTTTCAGCCTAAAAATCTAAATTTGCACAAATGAGAATGGATTCTGTTTTGAAAGTAAAATTTAGGTTTCTGCATTTATTATAATAATATCATTAAGATCAATTTATTCAGAACAAATTCGTTCAACTGACACTTAAAAATGTTGCATGATGTTGATTCTACAGGGCTTTTAATTTAGCAAAATGTTTATGAACATTCTCTAGATCAAAAGTTATGCGCTCCTACTCTTTACCTTTAATGTTTTTCTTTGATTTAAGTGCAAGGATGTGTTGAAAAACTTATGTGAAAGCTTCTTCCATAATTACTTTTGCAATTGGAACGATGTTTGAGGTAAACAAATTTCATTATAGCAAGAAAATTGCAAATTTGATTGTAGCAAGAAAATTGCAGATTAGGGCCTGTACAGACCTTCCCAATCTCAGCTGCTCCGCTGCCTTAGTGAAGTTTAGCTTTCACTTTTGGCAACATTTGGTTAGTTACCCTGCAAGCAACTTGAACTGACACTGTGAGTAAGCCTGGTTACCATCCCAGCTATCTGCATTGACCTTATTAGTAACCGTGGTTACCCTCACTCACCCTATAAGTAACCCTGGTAACCCTCCCGGCTACCAGCACTGACCCTGTTGCTAACCCTGGTTGATAGGGTTAGTAACGCTAGGGTTACTACTGCGTTGCTTAAAAGTCTCTACTTGAATGCTTCGCAACTCAGCTCTGAGAAGCAGCAGGATGCAACGCAAGCCCCTGCAGTGGAAGGCGAGATTTTAAGCAAAAATTGTCTACATTTCAAATGCTACCTCAACATTTTCTGGGGCCAGAAAGAGTGACGACTCAAGACCGTCGTCAGGATCGACTGGTGAGGGAATTTCTTTGAGTTAGGAATTGTTACTGAGGAGTGACACTGACGAGACCAGGATCACAAACTTAGAGTGACACCGAGATCAGGGGAATTGGATTCATTAAGCGTACGGTGGCGCCACGAGCTCGTGGGAATTGTCAACTGTACTGTACAGTAGACACGAACACGTAGGAATTGCCAACTGTACCGTACAGTAGACACGAACACGTGGGAATTGCCAACTGTACTGTACAGTAGACACGAACACGTGGGAATTGCCAACTGTACTGTACAGTAGACACGAACACGTGGGAATTGCCAACTGTACTGTACAGTAGACACGAACACGTGAGAATTGTCAACTGTACTGTACAGTAAACACGAACACGTGGGAGTTGTCAACTGTACTGTACAGCCGGCATGAACACGTGGGTGTCATTCAGACAGCAAATGAATTTCGGTTAGTCAGGACTTAACGATGCTGGCAGTCACTACTCAGGACACACGATGCTGGCAGTCGCTATTCAGAACATACGATGCTGGCAGTCATCATGCATCATAGGTACAATGAAACTCAGTAACAAAGCGCACACTCAAGTGACATTGTCGTAGGCTGACCATTCCGTTCAAATCAGGCTATGACGTTGTCTGCAGCTCAATGAGGCAAGATCGTAGACCCTGGAGTGCCCCCTGTCAAGTTCGTGAACCCTGGAGTGCCCCCGTCAAGTTCGTAGACCCTGGAGCGCCCCCTGTCAAGTTCATAGCCCTGGAGCGCCCCCTGTCAAGTTCATAGACCCTGGAGTGCCCCCTGTCAAGTTCGGAGACCCTGGAGTGCCCCCCGTCAAGTTCGTAGACCCTGGAGTGCCCCCCGTCAAGTTCGTAGACCCTGGAGTGAGGCCGTAGTTTTATAGAGCAAACCTTCGATCAAGTTCCTTCCATCTAATAATATGTAGCTTTATGGGAAAATCAAGGTGCACATTAATTGAATTGACAGGCTTTTTGTAAACTATCCATGTACAACATGCATAAACATTTCTTCATTATTGTCGATACAGCAACTGGATTTTGCGAGAGTTGATCGAAATTATTTAATTTCCTATTGAAAAGAATTCAGAGTCGCCCCTGTGAAGGGGATAGGTCCAGTCATCTTAGAAATACAAGCTATGCACATTCACCGACGACTCACCGAATTACCAGAACTGTAATTTGATCCTACCCATTCATTAAATAGTAGACTTTCGAAAGTTTTATAGAATCATTACGAAAAAAAAATATGCGATACAAACGAGTATTGTCACATCCGCAACCTCTTCGCAGGTGCGACAGAGAGGCCAAGTCTTCTAATTCTTCTTGTGACGACCTCGGAGCTCAGAAAATACTCGGTCTACAACGAGAGTTTTCGAAAAGCAGCAACAAATTTATCGGAGCAGAAAAATGCAGCTTTGGCTGCAAGGCTTCTAATTCCCTCGACGAAAAGGATTGCATTTTTAATAGGCACCGCCGGAGGAAGCACAGCGTCCACATACGCGCTCTTAGTAAAACCTTTCGCGAGCAAACGCACGAACGCAAAAAGAAGCAAAAAATCAAGCTAAACAAAAAGCTTGCTCTAATGTTACTCCTTTGTGGTGAGCTCTCGAAAAAAGCTTAATCTCCGGCGAATAATCGCGGCTCCAAAACTGATTAGCGGCACCAATTTGTTGACTCGACGATTTCAGTTCCTTTGGTAACGTCCCTAGCAAACAAACTACAATATTTTTCTTTTATTGTAGGCCTAGGGTGTTTTTTTGCCGAGCTTGTAGGCCGTTGGGGGGATAAGTGTACAATTTGCAGAGGCGTGTTGCAAGAGAAGCGCCGACGCCATAATTGCGCCCCTGAAAGAATATTTAATGACTCCAAAAGCCAGCTCTGAGCGGGCGATCATAAAGTGGCTCACGGGATACAAGTATTTCTCAACATTTTAACGCAGCAAGTATGTGGTACGACGCACACCATGTCAGAACAAGTTATTGAGTAATACTTTCAGCTGTCGGGTATAATTTATGCGTAAGTTCTCCTGCTCTGACACATTCAACCAGGTGCCTCTATGTTCATTGAGGTATCGAGTATCATCTTGTAACCTTTGGACTAAACAGCGCACGTGCAGTTAACAGTTGATAGTATCACAACAGTTGACAGACGCAGTAAATGACCGTAATGGCGATTGACACATTGTAAACTGGGAATTCAGCTGTCAACTGGTGCACACGGTACACCCGTCAACTGGTACACACGGTACACCCATCAACTGGTGCATGCAGTACCGACGATTTTTTTTCGTGCTCGTCATTTCAAAGCTTAGCTAGAGATTTCTTTGGATAATAATTATGCTTATATAGCATGCACACATAAATGTACGTGTCTCTTGTGGGTTTCTTTCACTCTTCATAAAACTCATGACGTCATATACAGTCAACAAGGTTTGTTATTTTCAAGATCATGCTCTGCAAAAAATGGAAGTGAAATATTGATTACAAATTTGGTTTGCAAGATCGAGTAAATCAAAACGCCTTGGCGACGTCATGTGAGTTACAGAAGCTGCGATGCTCAATAGAGAAATAACTTCATGTCCAGGCGATGAGATGCTAGTAAACCCTAAGCAAATAAAAATGAAAATAACATTCGTGGCGGCTTACGTTTTTATTTGTCAGCTATAAAAATTGTGAATGGAGGTTCAAAGAGTTTGATTAGACGTTCCTAGAATTTAGAGAGTACACTAAAAAATGGTAGTATCAATAAGAGAAAAACAGCAATAGCAGTCAACAAAGATCAGCAGCATCAGTGCGTCGGACGAGCAGCAGAATCTGCACCTCAGAACAACAGGGCATGCAGCGCTCACGAACAGCAAAGTGTACGTCACACACCAGAATAAATCGTAAAAATAAACGTGTGGTTCTGTTTGCCAAAAGTTACGCTTTGCGTGGCAGTCTCGACCTAAAATCATCCCGATTTTGGCCTATTTGATGATTATTTTAAATATAGATTAACTGCTAAGTTTTAGCCAATATTGACCCCAGTTTTGATCAAGACTAATCCCCAGTTTAGATCTAGGCTGACCTTCAAATTAAGCCTGGGCTGATCCCCAGTTTAGGCCCAGATTGAACCCAGTTGAGGCCCAGACTGAACCCAGTTTAGGCCCCTATTGATCACCAGTTTAAGCCCGAGCTGAGCACTAGTTTAAGCCCAGGCTGGCCCCAGTTTAGGCCCGGGTTGACCACCAGTTCAGACCCAGGTTGACCCTCAGTTTAGACCCAGGTTGACCCTCAGTTTAGACCCAGGTTGACCTCCAGTTTAGACCCAGCTTGACCTCCAGTTTAGATCCAACTTGACTTCCAGTTTAGATCCAGCTTGACCTCCAGTTTAGACCCAGGTTGACCCTCAGTTTAGACCCAGCTTGACCCCCAGTTTAGACCCAGGTTGACCCCCAGTTCAGACTCAGGTTGGCCCCCAGTTTAGACCCAGGTTGACCCCCAGTTTAGGCCCAGGTTGACCCCCAGTTTAGGCCCAGGTTGACCCCCAGTTTAGGCCCAGGTTGACCCCCCAGTTTAGGCCCGGGTTGACCACCAGATCTACACTGTGTCCGCACCTACACCATTTCTCGCTGTTGCTGCCAAAATTGAAGCTCTGATGCCTAAGATTTAAGTGGCACGTAACTCTTCAAACTTCATTTAATGGCCACAAATCGTCGAACCGCCGCCAATTTTCTCAGTTTGCTGCCGCCGTCAATCTTATTTTGTTCAGCTTCCATTCGAACACCAAAAATTAGCGAGCTTTTGATGTGGCGAGTAATTCTGCTGCCAAAACTCCGTATTCCCGCTCGCTGCCGCCAGCATCTCCATGCCGGATATCAAAGAATTTTTTGTCGGGACACTGCATCGAATTGCATATTGAAGAATGCGGCCATTATTATTGCGCTGGTAAATGAGGCTTCCTTTCTGATGAAAAGTAAGAGACAAATGGTGCACATGCTGAATGCGGGGAAAAGGGGTGGGTTCTGGGCTCGGAAAGAGGGAGGCTGAAGCCAGAGTAGAGTTGTGGGGAGCTCCTTCAGGGTGGTCATCACTGCTGATTATTGCGCATTGTACGCTAGTAAGTTATTTGTAGGTGGCTTGTGAGCAGTGCGTCATGTGGGCAGTGCGTCATGTGGGCAGTGCGTCATGTGGGCAGTGCGTCATGTGGGCAGTGCGTCATGTGGCCAGTGCGTCATGTGGGCAGTGCGTCATGTGTGCAGTGTTAAGACAGCTGTGCAAAGTATTAAGACAACCGTGCAGAGTGTAAAAAAGTAGCTGTACAGAGGGTTAAGACCTCTGCAAAGTGTTGCACCAAAAATAAACATATTGTCGCTGCAGCAACAGTAAAGACCACCAAACTTTTCACAGCTGCAGCCACAGTAAAGACCAAACATTTCAGAGCTGCAGCAGCAGAAAACACTACCAAACATTTCACAGCTGCAGCAGCAGTAAACACCACCAAACATTTCACAGCTGCAGCAACAGTAAAGACCAAACATTTCACAGCTGCAGCAACAGTAAACACCACCAAACATTTCAGAGCTGCAGCAGCAGTAAACACTACCAAACATTTCACAGCTGCAGCAGCAGTAAACACCACCAAACATTTCAGAGCTGCAGCAGCAGTAAACACTACCAAACATTTCACAGCTGCAGCAGCAGTAAACACCACCAAACATTTCAGAGCTGCAGCAGTGCAGGGCTGTGGGGATTGCACAGCTTAGCTCGAATATTGCATGAAGAGGAAGCTTTGGAGGGGCGCTGCGCCCTCGGCCCTCAAATCTATTATAGAAATGCGAGAATTTGACTCAACACTGTCAGCAAATAGCGGCTGCTGGCCACTGCCTGCTGCCATCTCTGTTCATCAAACATGCACCAAATGAGGCGAGCCTTCATGTCTGCATAAACCAGCCAAAACGTTCGGCGTACCTTGCGCCTGCGCCACTGTAAAACAAGATGTGGTTTTGGAGCTGTAAGTCAAGGTTTGGTCTGGGCGCTGTAAAACAAGGCATGGTGTGGGTGCTGTAAGTCAAGGCGAGGTCTAGGCGCTGTAAGTCAAGGCATGGTGTGGGCGCTGTAAGTCAAGGTTTGGTCTGGGCGCTGTAAAACAAGGCATGGTGTGGGTGCTGTAAGTCAAAGCACTGATTCCATTCTTGCCCTCTCAAGGTTCCCTAAATGAGAGACAGTTCCGTCCCTCGTAAATTAAGTACAGTAATGCTTACTGTTGACTTGGAGCTGCCTGCTACTCTTGAGTGGAACAAACAAATGTGAGAGGTGAGTAAAACGTGGGTGCTGTCAGGCCCGTCGTGTCAATGAATAAATATAAAATTTGTCTCTAAATTTGACTTATTGATTAGCAGTCGTCTCTGAAACACATTGGGGAAGTGTATGTGACATGGTAAAGTAGACACATTGCTTGATAAAGTGGACACGTGACTTTTTAGTAAAATGGACACCTGACTTACTGGTAAAGTGGAGTGTTGGTGTTACGGGCCAAGGGCGGCTGCTAAAATACCAACGTTCGTATACCATTGCAGGCCAGAATCATAGCTGTAATGAAGTGGAGGTGAAAACAAAGTCTAGACAACAAATTTTCAGATCAGAAACTGTGTACTTTGGATTTGGCAAAAAGCATGTAAGCATCAGGCCTGTACATCAGGAGGAGGTGTTGTCACAGGCTGCGGAGTGTCAGGAGGGACACCGACGTGCAGGAGCGTTGTTCTGCTGCTCTGTGTCTCATATGGGCAGCAACATGTGGCCTGTGTTGTCTTCAATGATACGAGACTGAAATGTTCACTGTGTATGACTTAACATCATGAAGATTTTTAGCTGTGAGTTAGGTGAGGTCTTTTCCAGTTTATTTAGCCTTAGTTAATTCAGTTTGAACAGCACCTCAACACGCCTATACACCACCTCAACACTCCGGAAGAACGCAACGACAAACAGATTCTTAATTTTCATGAAAAATTAGTTTCTCAACACGAGCACAAGTCTCTGCCTCGCGTTCCCTAAAATAGCTTACATTGGAACGTCACAATTATTCTGAGCTTTTGTTCATGTTTCGTACCAGCAAAGAGACGCCGTACATTTCTACTCTCATCAAAGTCCAACGGCGAGATTAAAGCTTATGGTCGCGCTCGTACATGTGCGTGAGAGATGCGTTCACTCGAACAGTTATAAGGCTGTGAGTTACTGTGCACCTGCAGCATATACAGCTATACACCTACAGTATGTACGACTGCAAACCTGCAGCATGCAAGACTGAACACCTGCAGAATGTAGTACGATTGCAGACTTGCAGAAGTTCGTGCGACTACAGACCTGCAGGATGTCGTACACTTGCAGGCCTGCAGAATGTGGTGTAACTGTAGGCCTTCAGACTATACTAGGATCTGCCCTATTTCAATTAAAAAACATTTCAGTGATTGAGAATGAGAACACCTCAAGTAGCAAGTACATAAACTTTCTGAGATTCTCCATGAATAAATCAGGAGGTCAACGGGGAGAAGTTTATGGGCTACTGAGATAGCAGGAGATAAGATTGGGGCCAGGGTTGTGCAACACGGCCGCACGCGCTGCTATGCCGTGCTGGTCTAGGCTTCCACCTCCTCAACCTAATTAAGGTGTGGTGAACTGAATGGTAGGTCTAGTTGTGTGTGGTGAACTGAATGCTAGGTTTAGTTGTGTGTGGTGAACTGTATGCTAGGTTTAGTTGTGTGTGGTGAACTGAATGCTAGGTCTAGTTGTGTGTGGTGAACTGAATGCTAGGTCTGGTTGTGTGTGGTGAATTGAATATTAGGTCTCGTTGTGTGTGGTGAACTGCTGTTGTTACTTTCTTGTGATGTGATGCCTGCTGTTGTTACTTTCTTGTTTTATTTCTACGTGTCTTGCTCCTGCACTCATCACTAAACCACTGTTTCCTCACCTCATGAACTGCAGGGTACCCTCACACACGCTGGCACTGTGGACAGGCACACAATGGGCACCACATTATTGACAGATGCAGACAGTGAGCGCTACACTGTTGACTGATACACACAGTGGGTGATAGACTGTTGACAGATACACAGAGTGGGTGCCACATTATTGACAGATGCAGACAGTGAGCGCTAAGCTGTTGACTGATACACACGGTGGGTGATAGACTGTTGACAGATACACAGAGTGGGTGCCACATTATTGACAGATGCAGACAGTGAGCGCTACACTGTTGACTGATACACACACTGGGCGATAGACTGTTGACAGGTACACAGAGTGGGTGCCACACTGTAAACAACCACATACTAGCACAAGTCGACTTTCAATACGTTAACTAGTTCAAGCGCACGCCAGATGAACAGTTGCTGGTCGGGGCCGATGCATCGTGTTGACGCCTCCAGCTCACGCAGGGCTTGTCTTTCAAGTCTGTCTTGATGAAGACTTCAGGTGCCAATGCTTGTAGAAAGTGAGTACTCCCAGAACCTCGGAGCAAAAATTATAACGAATGTGGTATAAACATTACATGTTTCTCGCATGCTATATTTTACATATAACTCAGTTTCCTTGCTTAATTGTTAAAAAAGAGAGAATTTAAAGAATACGAAAAAATTACAAATAAATGTGTAAACGTAAGTCAGAAATTAATATCTCTTCCAATGAGTGATGCTAGTCATGAAAAGAATACTAAGATCTTTTGATTCACTTGAATTCGTAATCCGAAACATAGGAAATAATGAGATTTACATTAAACCATTTCCTTTTTTTTCAGGAAATAAATGTAGCACAAATTATA
This sequence comes from Trinorchestia longiramus, assembly GCA_006783055.1. Classification (NCBI taxonomy): domain Eukaryota; kingdom Metazoa; phylum Arthropoda; class Malacostraca; order Amphipoda; family Talitridae; genus Trinorchestia; species Trinorchestia longiramus. The sequence goes on from VCRD01002715.1 coordinate 66,578, forward strand.
CGTCGGTTCTATTTCAAAATTACACTACAAAATGACACGGTACCCACAAATATTATTTACACCACCAACTATTTTGAAAATAGTATTTTACATATCCACGGTATGAGAACTCAAAGAAACGCTTTGTGTTCCTTCACTTAGATCGCTTGAGTTTGTGCCGTGTAGGTAATAGTATTTTATCACAATGCACGCTCTATGACACAGTTATTTTCAATGCAGGGCCTACACCTGAGGGTGAAGATGAGGGTATATTCACAATTAGGAGCTGCGGCACAGTGGCTATTTGACCTGACGACTCATAAAGGAGGAAGGGGACAGGAACGGGAGCTCCAAACACAATGAGGTCCTCACCACCACCGGGGGGAGGCCTAGATGAGCAGTTGCAGCAGCCAGTACCTGCGCGGTAGAACTGCACAGTTCTGCAGTGCAGTGCTGCTGTGTAGTGCTGCCATACAGTGTTACCATGCAGTGTTGCCGTGCATTATTGGCGTGCAGTGTTACCATGCTTCTATCATACTTCAACGTAAGAGACATGAGAAGATGCTCAAGTAATTATTACTGTAAGATTCCCGGCAACCAGTTTCCCGACAGCCAAATTTGAGCGTAAATCTTGTCCATGCACCGCCCCTAATCCGGCCATGAATATTGCGAAGCAAGCGAACACATTCCTGCTGCAGCATTGCGGTAGACCTGTGCGAGGCTGCGGCTGCAAATTACGAGTAATTACTAGGACTAAGGTTCAGGCGAAATCTTGTAAAACCTGTCAGAAAAAAATAAAATTTCCGAATATTAGCTACCTCGGCCTCGGTCTACAGGCTGCAAGTCATCCTTCGTGTAATGCGATCCCGACACTTGATGGTGAGATCCCGACACTTGGTGGCGAGATCCCGACACTTGGTGGTGAGATCCCGACTCTTGGTGGCGAGATCCCGACACGTGGTGTCAAGATCCCGTCACTTGGTGGTGAGATCCCGTCACTTGGTGGCGAGATCCCCACAC
>VCRD01002716.1:10445-49163 GCA_006783055.1 Trinorchestia longiramus
TACATTTAAATTCGTACAAGTAATTTTTTTTCACTCTGCACAATTGTTTTATTTTATCCGTTCTCCAGGCGGTATGCTTTAGCTTAAATCTCCTTGTGGTGTATGGTGCACATTCGTTTAAGGCTCCTAAGAAATTCTCATTGAAAATTGAGACTTGACTGTCAACATCATCGGTGAGTTCCATACCTTGAAATTCATTCCTCCTATCCCATAGTTTTCCCTGGAATAGTTCTGGTGTGTATAGTCTTCATACGGTAGGTAATTAAGCAGGATTTCGGTTTCTCTTTTGCTACATTAATTAAACATTCTACCACGTGATGGTCGGATACTGAAGGTGATATTTCAGTGCTGATTATTGCTTTAGTATTGATAGTAATTGCTAGATCTAATAGAGTTTTGGAAGATTTTGTTATGCGAGTTGGTTCTTGGACCATTTGTGATAGATTAATTCTGTTTAGTATTTTGGTTAGCTTATTACTTTTATTAGTTAGGTCTACGTTGAAATCGCCGAAAGCATAGAAGAACTTTTTGGTTTCTGAAATTGTTCTAAGAGTTTTCTGAATGAACTCTAAAGATGATTGTAAAGAAGCAGATGGGCGTCTGTAGACGGTGCCAATAATGAAAGATTTGTAGTTTTTTACCTGCACGTTAAGCCATACCATTTCTATACCCTCACACATTTCTTTTTCCAAAATCTGTGATGTTGTGTAGACCTGTTTGATGTAAATGCAAGATCCGCTACCTCTATTGTTTTTTTGCCATCGTTTCGGTAAAGTGAATAAGCTGGGATATTAAAATATGAGCTTTGAATTCTGGGATCAAACCATGTCTCAGATACGCATAATATATCAATATCTTCAGTTATTATCGTTACTTTGATGTCTTCCAATTTGTCATTGAGGCTTCGCGCGTTGATATGTTTAATTTTGATACGATTCATTTTAGGGTATTTACTCGAATTTGTCCATTCGTTACGTCGAGCGGAACATTTTGCTTTTAAGTGTGGAGGTTCGGTGAGGTGCTGTTTGGTATCCGTGGTGCCAACCAAAGGTTTTGTGTTTACCTCTGCATTATTGTCTAGTCATCTGGACGCTGAAATTTTATTAATGGACGCATTTTTTTCCTTAATGAGAGCACTGTAGTGGTAGTCTTCCAGATGGACTAGTAACGGGGATTTGTTTATGTTCCGTAGCATTGTAGGCTGAACTATTGTCTTCCATATGCCACCGTCCCTTTTGCTGTAGATATGGATCGGTTTTTGTAGAGCATTGGAAGTAATTTGTGGGATGAGGTCCCCGGTTGCATGATCGAATATTTTATTATGGAGGTATTTGTGTACCAAAAGATCAAGTCTACCACTGTTCTCGTCGATAAAATTTCTGTAGTGGTTTTTATTTCTTGTGCACTCAGTTTCGATGGCTTTCATTAGAAATTTATAGGCTTGCATTGTGTTCGGTGTTTCGTTAAGTTGAAGGGCTACTCCATGGAGGAAACAGTGTCCGTCAGCTAAAGTGTGAGCCAATGTTACATTCAATGATTTTCTTACATCATCCATGGAACTTCCCACATGGGCATATGTAGGATTGGATGATGATTCTGAGATGTGATTCAGAAATTTACCGTGAGGCGGTTTAATTTGGTATGGAGTTTTCCTATCGTTATGGTTTTTATGATTATTATTATGTTTGCTTACATAATCATGGTACTGAGGCTTTATTTTTGCCGTTTGGCTGAATTTTTGAGGAGAAGGCGGCATTTTAATAGTTTTGTCTATCTCTGCATGTTTATTTGGATGTCCATGACTTATGGATGATAGGGGCATTGCGCAGTCCGTGCTCGTATCGTTAGAAAGTAAGGAGAATTTATTATTTGTTTGTACGTTATAGTTGTTAGCAATTGAGTCTGTGTATGGTTGATTTATGTGTATAAAGTACTGATTCGGTGGACTGCCGTCATTTCCTTTTGAGTGCAAATTCATTTTGGGAAGGTCCAACGTGTGTAAAACATTTACGTGCTTATGATTAGTTACTGTTTTAGAACATTTGTTGTTTATTTGGGTTGTATTCATTATTACGAGTTTATTGGGCGACTGTTCAAGATTTGTGATTTTGTCTGGGATTTTTCCAGAAAGTGAGTAGTACGGTGTGTTGAGTCCCAGCGTTGATTTCATAGCAATTTGGACAAGAAATTTTTGAGTTTCCTTTCTAATGTGAGGCAAGGTTTTATGGTTCTTGATTGTGTGAGCGTGAGTTAAAGCACATGTTCGGAGTGGAATAAATGTGAAATCCAATTCTTTGCAGAGCGTGAGCGCTTTACTCAGTTGTTGATCACTGCAGAAATTGACTATATAAGTACGGGCAGTGGAGTGTTTTGTCGCAATAACTTTTTTGATTTGAGTTAGGCCTGATTGTGAAAGGTGCAGGTCCTGGAAACAGATTATGTAATTTTTAAATTTTGGCATCCGATTTGTAGTATGCAGAAGGTTATTAAATTGACCAGATGAGATGGTTTGGATTCGGCATATGGTGTCGATGTCATTTCTTTTAACTGTTGAGAGAATATTGTCTCACACGAGTAAAGTGTTAAGAGGTCTCTGATAATTTGAATCGGAAGAAATAGTGGAGGGAGTTATAGGTATAAGGTCCTAAGCGCTGATGTGGACATTTAGTTTGAATAGCTGTTCAATTATAAACTGAATGTTGGATAGAGCAGTGGAGACTGATGTCGGTTTAGGTGGTACATGTTTTTCTAGGATTTTTTGCAGTCGTGTTGCCGTAAGGGCCAGGTCGCTATTTAATTTGTGGATAACGTGTGAGTTCTTTATTTGCAAAGGATGCAGAGAGCCAACAAAACTAACGCTGTTACCAACATTGCCTTGAACTGAAATTTGAGTGGGGACTCGGGTGGGAGTCAGCTGTGTCAGATCATATAAACTTATGAAAGAATTTAGTTCAAATAACTGGTTAATTATTAAACGGATATTGGACAGAGCAGTAGCAATTGAGGTAGGATGAGGGGGGAAGCGTTGTTGTAAAATTTTTGCTAATTGAACTGCTGTTAGATCCAAATTGCTATTTACTTCATGAATAACATGAGAAATTTTTATTTGTAAAGGGTGCAGCGATTCATCATAAGTAATTTTTTTACATACATTGGAGTGCACTGCGAGTTGGGGAAAACAATTTATAGGCGTATCATAATTGCTAATAGCATACGGAGTTTTATTTGTATGACAGTGACTTTGCTTAAACGAATTCTTAACAATAGGCTTATAATATAACACGTTACTGTCGTGAGATGCGATTTGGTTTCTCACATTAGCGTGAACCGATGGTATTTTCAGTGCATTTGAGTCACGCATTTGGTCAATTGCGTAACAGATATTTTGTTGAGACAATGGCTTAATGCTAGACTTATTATATAACATATTATCGTTCGATGCTATTCGATTATTACTTACATTAGTATATGCTAAGTGATGTTTTGCCTTTGAGTCCTGCACGGGCCATTTTACTGTTGACCTTAAATCTTCTGCTGTCGATTGACAATCCTCCTCGTTGTTCGTTGTTTCCCCCCTCTTGTTCGAAGCTGGCGTGGCTGACGCTGTAGGCCCTGTGTGTGCTGGGGTGTTCAAAACGCCGCGTACAGAATTTAGTTGTACATTTGGATCTTCCGTCGTCAGTTTTGTTGACCGTTCTGGCAATGCTTTGTGCACTCCGCTGTGTGGGTTGTGCTACTTTTCGTTTGCGGCGAGTCGAGGTGCAGCTTTCGTTTCAAGTTCTTTGATTACTGAAGATGTTAATGGTTTGGGTACAGTCTACTGTGTTCTACACGTATGTGTTATGTTTATGTTCGTTACCGAAATACTGCATTTGCGATCAACATCCACTGCCGAAATAATTTTTTTTTAGGAATGTTTATGTTTCGAAAGTTGTGTGTTTGCTGCTGTTTTTGAGCATATGTTAAAATATTAAGATGGTGGCTGCGCAGGGGCCATTATTTGCGTTTTGCCTTTGCGTGTTTTGTGTGTTGCCGTAGTTTTGCGGTTGCTGCAGACGTTCTTACTAGTAGGAGATGCCTCGGTAGACACTGTAGATGCTGATACGACCGCCTTCTTAGCTGCTGAGCGAGTTATATATGAATGTATGGTGTTTTTTTGTTTTGTTTCAATGTTGCGTCACGTTCGAGCTTAGAAGGGAAAATCAAAGGAACCTTTGGCCGACATATGCTAGCATGTAATGATTAATTGTAACTTCGGTAACGTTGTGCATTGAACTCAGTATGGATACTGAGATTATATATATATAGAGTGAGAGGGAGAAAGGACGAGAGAGGAATAGAGCGAGAGAGAAGAGAGAGAAAGCCCTTTAAAGTGGGTTGGGGTAGATGCTTTGGAGGGAAAGGTGGAGAGGAGGAGGGAGTAGGCTTTGGAGGGTAAGATGCTGTGGAGGGACGGTGGAGGGGTGGAGGGGTTTGCTTTGGAGGGAAGGAGGTGGAGAGGTGGAGGGAAGTGGTTCGTAGCGACACATAAGTGAGGCAAGTACGTACGTACGCAAGTACGTACGCTAAGCAAGTACGAACCCGGTGGGAGGGGTAGGAGGTAGCGTTCATACCTATCCAGAGATGGTCGGTCTATTCGTTATTTAAAGATGTTGTGGAGATTTCAGGTAGAAGAACACAGGTGGCCTTCCTTTCCTACACAAATGTTGTTTTTCTTCTTCCTCTTCTTCTTGCAACGAGGAGAGTTATTCTTGCATTTGCCATGGACATGTTTGGATTTATTCAAAATTTGATGGGTGATGAATTTGGGATTACTATCTCTTTTTATTTAACCAGTACCTTTCATTATCATTAAGAAGGGTGCAGACACTTTCACATTGACCCTTTCTTTTGTAATAGTTCGTTTTCCCAATTTTATGTCTGGTCGATATTTCCACTGAGGTACTCAAAAACACTGCTTTAATTGCGTGAGCTTTCTTTGCAAGGGAGGGTAGGGAGAAAGGTAAGCTTTGCTCGACTGAGGGTGGTTTCCTTCAGCACGAGGGCCGTTCTTAGGCCTACCTACGTTTTAGTCACTGAGTCAGACACTGCAAGCATTTGGACAGGATTTTTACTATATTTTTGCTTAAAATTTGCACACATTGAAACTTTAGGTCACTTTTTTTCAGTTTGATGGGGGGCACATTCACGGGGATGTCAGTTTGATTTAGATGCTTGGTAGTACTGTCTTTCTGTCACATTTTGAATAATTTGAGCACCAATTTTCTGGTGCGTCTGTTCACGTGAACGGTCAAGCAACGAAACCGAATTCAGATACCGTCTAAAGTTAAGGCTTCAATCATGTACGAGTATAGGTACAAGGAGTGAACAAGGTTAAGAGGAGGGGGTCACAGTCATACTCTCAGCTCTCAATTTTTACGTAATAATTACCCGACTCCCATTTCCTAATAATTTTATGACTCTAGGTACAAAATAGTTAAATGTCTTTCGGTACACAATAGTAATGTGACTCACGGTACACATAAATATATCCTGCAGCACGTATTAATTTGATTCTCGTTACGCAAAAATAGGACTCGTGGTATGTAATGATTGTACTACTTACTCTACAAAAGTGCCTCTCTCACGATGTACAACTATTACATGACTCAAGGTGCACACAACGTACATAACTCCTAGAACACATTCTGTGGCTTGTATTACACACTAATATGGGTAGTTTTATAAACAAATTATGACTCAGAGGTGGCCAACCTTTTGCATATCATGCGCCACTTGCCCTATAACATAAGATCAGATTCGCCAATTTTACACTAAATCATGAGAGTACATGAGAGTATTAAACATATTAAAAAACATTAATTTATCCCCTCCAGCACAAAGGCAATGCGCCATAATTAATCGTTCAATGCGCCGCAGGTTGGCCACCACTGAATTTTATTTTTTTTTGTGATCCTTGGTACACAATAAGACGGCTTGGGATACGCAATAGTTATTTAATTTTGGTATCTACTTATATTATACAGAGTGTATCTCCATTTCTCTCTGTCTCTCTATTTCTCTATCTGTGCGTGTCCGTCCCATGTATTGCAATCTATTATTGATGAAAAATTATTCAACTGGAATCAGAATCTGAAGTAAATAACTACTCTGACTTTTGTTCCCGTTGGTGCATTAAATATGTATATTCAATTAATCTACATATAAATGTGAAAAATGTATTTTATTTTATAGATCCCTAATTGTATCACTTTTAAACCGCGAAATTTCCATGGCCAGATTATTTGTTGATAAGATATAGAATGGAAGTTCTGTATACAGGGTGTCCACAAAAAATATATGCATCGAAATGAAGAATACCAATATCGTTTCAAAATACATCATTTTGGTTGACTGATTTTGAAACCTTGTTATCCGTATCGTTGATATCGATGTATACATTTTTCGTGGACACCCTGTATATTCATGGAAAATAATCATTTAAAACACAATAATTTGTCATAAATTTTAATCCTAGAGGCAGACTAGGGACCACAATTGTTACAGTACCTACTGAGATGCATGGTTCATGGCCCCTGTGGACTACAGAATCTGACAGCTCCGCGTATGGAAAATGTAGCCTACCAAAAGAATTGTCCGAATTTTAAACCGTGAAATTTCCACGGGTTTATACTATTAATACTCATGATTGAATGATTTGGGTTACACAATAGTCCATGACTCGTCACAATAGCTATAACTATGACTCGTGGTACCTATAATTACCAGACCCGTGGTGCAAAATAATTATAAGGCTCTTGATTTACATAATTATATTTAACTTGTACACAAAAACTATGACTCGCTGGTCACAATAATTGTAGACTCGTAGTGCATATTGATTACAGGACTCGTGAAATATAATATTTGTACGACCAGTATTACGCACAGAGAGTGTGTATTCGTTGTGTTCAATGTGATACCTGAGTTCTGGTTATACCTTGAATCAGTACTTTAGAATTCTGGGGGATTCCTTTTCCAATATTTGTCAAGACGATTCTTGAATGTGTTCACTGTGCCAGCAGAAACGATATTTTCTGGCATTTTTCCTACATCCCAGCATTTTTGACTGAGAACAATTTAGAGCCTGGGATGTCCTGATGTTTCTTATCGTTTGTTCTTGACCATTATCTTTGGTTCGCACGTGATTGTCTTTGCCGAAACGCCCTTCCAGAGTAACATCGCTCAAGCCGTTGAGATATTTATGGGTCTTGATGAGTTGTCCTATAAGTCGACTATGTATGCTGCCACATGTCTCTGTTTGAACGGTTGCAAAAAGCGTGACACACGGAGGTACAAAGGTACAAGCATATGAATGTATAGATTACACTACAATAAACACGTATTTTCAGTTAAGGATTCAGTAATCGAACCATGTCTTCCCATCTGTGCATCAGCACGTACAAGTCTCCCAGGCATGACGACCTGAAGCTGGAGGTGAGTTATAGTGGAACATTCGTGGTACACATCATTACGCATTGTACTTTACCTGCTTGGTGATTGCTGGGAGCATGTTGAGTAGATGAAATTTAGGAGAGAACAATAAATTTTAATAAGAAGGGTATAAATTCTTACAGGTAGATTAATTTCTTATTATCTGCCTGATGCACGAGAACAATAATGCAATATATATTTTATTTCATGTAGTTTATTTTTCGACATGTTCATTATTGAAGGTTATAGCTGTTAACTGTAACCTGAACCCTGGCAGCTACCCCGTTATGGTTAGCTGGCACTCCTGTGTGCCCTGCATTTGTATAATTTCTTCCAAAATTTTAACCTCACTTAAAAAAGTTCCAAACAGTGTATCTTGTTTCTGATAAGAATTGCTGTGAAGTATACTTTGTTCGCATAGAACTAGGCAAGCGGTGGCTTATAATTTTCCACATATGGTGTCAGTCAAGCTCACTATTTGGAAGGTATCCTCCTGATTACACGGAGGTATTTTATAAAGTCAGTCTAAAATCGTTTAACCCATTATCTCCCATAATCCGAAATTTTCGAATTTCCTGATGATTCTGAGAATTCTACCACAACGTGGTCATATAGGTAAACACATTGCAATCATCAGAATTTCTTAATTTTTAAAAATAAACGAGATATTGAGTAATCTCATTTGAGATCAGTGGGATGATATGGTAACAAATCACTCAGAGATAATTAGAAATAAAATAATTACTCATTGTGACAAGTAAAACTGCATATAATGTAGAGAATATTAAAACCCATACTCAAATAAACAATACGTACATAAATAAAAAACAATCTATAAACAAAAATAAACGATTTAAATCAAATTAAACAATATATAATCAAAATAAACAATATATAAATCAAAATTCATATCAAATGTATTACGAATTTCAGTTTACTTCATGACTTCATTAACTTTTCTTATGATACGAAGAGAAACAGCCTACACACAAGGTAACATTGGATTTGGAGCAATATGTCCTAGGCCTAGCAGTGCATGGCTTGGCCTCACACCTTTGTTCAGCTCGTTTCATAATGAGATAATGATGTGTCCTCTGGAGTCAAACCGAACGTCCGGAGGATTTCGTGAGGGTTCTAGACATGATCGCTTTTTACCTGGTGGAAGCCTGTTGCAAGCTAATTTCAAATATGACCTGCACATGTCTCTTCTAAATGATAGCAGGTCATTACAGGCAGCCGGTTCTCCATCGTCAGTGTGAATTATTTTAAATATAATATATGCATTCACAACTGACATGTCTACCATTCTTACCTCGGATTGTTGTTGCATATTTATTGAGCAGCCAATCATGTTTATCGACACCGCTTATGAATGCGGAGTAGTTTTGGAACATATTAGGCTGAGAAACTGAACTTCTTGCTTTCTTTTCCTTCTGCCAACGTTGCACTTTTTTTAGACGTTCAAATGAATCATACTTAGTTCCAATAGTTACACATGTATTGTTCAATAATTTTACAGAAAAATTCCTCATTAGTGTCGAATCGGTAGTCGTATGTTCCTCTTTTTTACTTTTTCATCTCCTTTGATCCTGTCAGAAGGCATTTGTTTAGCCTGTTTTCAAGCACAGTTCCAGTTGCTTGAAAACCACCGTTGCGAAGATTCACTAATAATTCATATCCGGTGAATAGATTATCAAAAAACATACTATATGATGCTGGTTCTTTCACAGCATTAAGCATGTTTAGGACAGCTTTTGATCCAAGTAGTAAATCTGCACGTTGACCATCAGAAGAACTTTTGCCACAATAAATATCAAAGTTGTAACAGTAGCTAGAGACACCGCATAATACCCAAAGCTTATAACCAAATCCAATAGGTTTACTTCTGATGAATTGTTTCAGAGCGTGGCCGTAATACTTTAAAATCATTTCATTCACAGCAAGGTGTTCTTCAAAAATACCAACTTCATAAATGATTCCTGCGTAGCTGAACTTAGTTTTCGTACTTTGAAACCTTTATCGTGTTTATTAGTCATAGCTTGTTCATTGTTGCAGAGATATATAATACTTTTCAGTGCTTGAAATTTTGATCTTGACATTGCATCCTTCACAATTTGTGCTCCTAAGTCTTCATTATTCGACCAGTTGTGTGTTCCCGTGGGTAATAAGTGATAATCAGAAAATAGTAACACTCCAATGAATAATTTTATATTATCTGAGTTTATTGTGGGGTTTGTTTTTATCCACAGTAGCATAGCGAACACTTTCTTTGAAGATAAGCTCTAACATTTCTTCGGAAAATATTTCTTCATATATGTCGACTGGAGGTGAACATTTTAGTTGTTCTTTGATCTTTTTTATTTTCTTATGCTTGAGTACGTTTGCGAACTTTTGTACATTTAGGTACCTTGTATTTTTTTCTGTGATAGTTTTAGATTTTAGATCTAGTTACATCATTTGTTTCTATGGTATGGTCAATTACATGGATAATAGCAGCATTCAGTTTTTTGATCTTGTAAAGGAGTTGAGACGCGTGTCACTCACGATACAACACTTCATCCCAATGATCTCAAATGAGATCAGTCAAGTTTGAAAGACCTCCCTCTCTGTATAGTATATATACTAATGTTTTGACACTTTATGTGCTAAATTTACATGTTTTTTATATTATCTACTCGTTTTCTAGCATATTATAGCATATTATTTTTCTATACATAGTTTCATTTAGTTTTTCTATAATTTTGGTGATTTGAGTCAATTTTTTGTAATTTTAGCGTTCATATTTCTCCACTTCAGAACTCATGGATTATCAACCGCTGGTAGATTATTAGGGAAAAATGCTTAATCAATTCAGCAAGAAAGCAATATACGTATGAATGTTGCTAGTTTAATCATAAATTCAAATTTTTTTGAGTGATCTCATTTGAGATCAATGGGAGATAATGGGTTAAACATTGTGATTTTATTTACACGTCTGCACCACTTTATAAGTCCCTTATTTTCATTGCCTACAAAAAAGCCAAACAGCAAACACAATGCAGGCTTCAATGCACAGTAAAAAATATCCACATCAATTTATTGTGCCTGAAAAAATACTTACTTTCTAGGCCTTGTAATCGTGGACCGACGCTAAGCTTACATGCTGGAGCAGTCTGGTAATCATTCAGTTGGCTGAAGCAATGGAAACATTTAATTATGAACCAATGATCCCAGAGATTGTAACATAAATTACTTCAAATAATAATGGAAATAATGCTACGTACAAGTCATCGAATACTTCTGCAGTTACACCTACAAACGTTATTTAGATGAAATCAGTAATAATCTTCGCTCATAAAATCTGTTTATTTTACGATCAGTAAATAAGTATTTTGAGTTACAGCCACTGAATTACATTTCATGTACGGGTACTTTTATATCATCAGCTAAATAAAACTATGAATCATAAAATTTTTCTTCAGGATCAATATCATTAACATCAGAATGTTTTAAATATCCATCTTTTACTATTTATGAATTGAGATGGAAGTATGTGTTGTATCTTCAGCTCTGTTTCGTCGGGCGCAACTGTTCGATGGTGCCGGCAGTACTTGGTACAACCTACGGGTGTCAGGCCCGCAGACTGGACTTGTCCTACAACAACATCAGGTGAGGGGACCTGTCCTACAACAACATCAGGTGAGGGGCTTCACCTTTACAATCCCCATAGGAGGTGGACGAGACGTGGGTGCACCAGGGAGGTTAAAATCTATTTTCTGGTTGGCGGGCAACATTTTGTTTTCCTTTCCCGAATTGTAATTGAGGGTTTGAGACCACCGCTAGAGCAGCCCTAGACGTCAGGGTATACTAGCGGCTATGCTCTGGTATTGCCTCAGAGTATAATGTTATGTTACTTAAGTTATTGTACAATGCACTTTGAGTCCTAATAAAATGATGGGGAAAAAACTATCACCCCCATGAACATGAGGGTACGAAAAGCGAACTGCCATAGCGCGAAAAAATGGAGCAGTGCGCACTGGCTGATGAGTGTTGTACGTAATTCTGATCCATAGCTTAACAGACAGTTCAATATCCAAATTGACTACTACGCGTTTTATACAACAAATAACTACTATTAATGCTCAGTGAGAATAACTATGAATACGAGGGGAACGCAAGTGACAAATATTTAGGAATTTTTACGTAAAAATATCTAGTGAGGGTTCTTACTTTTTATCAAATGATGCACCTTGTCCCTCCTAAGGTAGAAAATTTCACAATTGATCTCCTTTCTTGTAAATGAAAACTATCTACAAGCTGGGCAGCCATTTTCAGAAAGTGTGCATAGTGGGCACAGTGTGTATCGAGTACCGGCATTTACTTCCTTTACAGGGCAGTGTAAATATGATACATTTTACTAATGACGAATTGTTCAGTTGTGTTGATATTAATGTATCGCTGTGATTTTGAGATGGCTGCGATAGACCTGCTTGCTTGGACGACGGCCGAGTCTTGAGTGAGAACAAGCTATTGCAAGTTGATGACGTAGCTATGTAGGTTATATGTATGAAACTTGGTCACCTAGACTCTTCTGTGTCAAGACAAATTTTTGCATGTATTAAATAAGAGTCATGGCACAAATACAACACTATAAATCCAGGTGTTGCTCATGTATGACTTTGATGAATTCATTCTTAATTAAGGAACAGGAGCCCCAGGTCAGGGATCACGTAGTCAATTGATGTTCCAGTTTTAGAGTCAAAATTTTAACAACGAAAGTAAATGCATCAAAGGATCTTGGAACTTTGAGACGCAGATAGAAGAGTTGGAGAGCAGGTCTGCTTAGTCAGATGACGACGATAAGTCGATGAATGCTTCTGAGACTGGCGATGCCAAGTCCAGTGACAAACAAACCAGTTCACTTGCTGACTGATACATGACCTAGTTACCCGCTGTAAAAGAAAAGACTCAGTTACATACTGAATGGGACATGACCCAGTTACATACTAAATGGGCTATGATCAATTTACTACGAACAAGTAGTGTTACTACGTGTTTTACGCTGAACCTTCGAAATAAATAACAAGGAATTCTAATTTTCCTCCAAAAACTAGTTAGAATTTCGGTACGAAATTCTGTGAAGATTTTTTCGTGTGCCTGTAGATCGCTTTGTGGGCTGGAGAGGTTCCCTTATCTCGAGGAGCTCATACTTGACAACAATTGCCTCAGCGACGATGTGCTTTGGCCTTTCATGCCCTACCTCACCACGCTCTCCATCAACAAAAACCTCGTGAGTTGAAATTCATCGAGCGTCATCACTCGCAGATCCCGTTCCATTTTGATTTCGAAGGCGATTGTTGTGCATCACGTTTCGGGTGAGCTCAAGTTAAAAGCTGTAATGGGAGGTCATGCTTTTGATGGCTGTATTGTGATAGTCATCTGCGGTCGTCGGCAGACAGTAAAAAATGTCGGATGTCTGTGAAAGCTATACCCTGAAAAGGAAAGAAATACAGTTTCTGAAATCACTTTCAGGTCATCAGACGGGTTCGGCAGCCTGGACTGAAATAATACACACCAGAAATCTTGATCTTAAACTCACTGAAGTTTTTGAACGTCAGAACCAACATTGTGATTAGTAATAGTAATTAAATTTTATCTTCTGATCATTAATATTCAAAACCTTGATTAATAGAAGCACAAAGAAAAGAATTGATTGCCATGACAGAGAAAAAATTATACTTCTATTTGGTCGATGAGGGAACTTATTAACAGGTTCTCATGTTCGTCACCATAGCGAGGTATTTAACATGTTCGTTTGAAATGAGTTCATGAAAATGGCAGTCACCAAGAAAGAGCGAGTAAAGTCACTACAAATAAGAAATAATATTTTAGTGCTCTGCATACCAATGATGCGAAACAGAAGGGTTGTCAATTATTTAGCAAGCATCATAAGAGGGTAAAATTGTTTTTTATGTACAAAAGCATTCATTAAACAAATTTTCTTAAACGTCACGGTGTTGAAGTTTCAAAGCATTAGCTGTACAAATTGTTGGTAGTGAACTGGTAAACCCTGAAGGTTCTTGGCGACGTACACATGTTTAATGAAATAGTTATTTATTGTGTCTTTCATAATTATTTTGTGTTAGTCTGACATTTCATCAAATACAACGAATAGCAACATAGGAAGACTTCTGACGGTAGTAATTAATGACTAAAGGTAATATGTAATCAAATTGTAAAAAGTAGTAATTGGATGCTAATAATCAATCACTAACATACGTAGTTGGCATTTAGACAAATTAGGCAAACAGGCAAAGAAATAACACAACGAGGTTTAGTAATACTTTACAAGCTTTATCAGCGAGACAAAAGTCACAAGTAAAAAGAAACGCACAGAGAAGTTGAAATAAAGTGTACTTGCTCGTGACCAGCTTTGGCACATGCGTCAAAACGCCAACGTCAACAAACGTGTGTTGTTAAAACTGTTTGACTAACTGCGACGGATGAGAGCTGCCAGGGTCTTCTTGACTTGAAACTAACAGACTAGATTTCCATCGTTCTTTAATTGGGGGCTTAAATTCTCAATGTCAAGTTGGATCGGGCCTTGCCAAAACTATGATAACATGGAGCATAGAGTGTCACGAGATGATGCCTCTGGTGGTCGTATTGCAGGACTTAGTATCGATAAACATAACGAGCATAAAACATTCAACATGTGAATACAATGACTCAAATAAAATATATTGTACAAACGACAAATATGCTAGTCAAAATCAATCGATTTATAGGAAATCTCATACGTAAGATGAAAAGAACCAAAACAAAAGGGATCATTTTTACAGCAGATGTGTTAGAATAGCACAATTCTATCTTCAGTGCTGAAATAGACAGCAGTCAAATAGAATACTATGTCAATACGAGACACGGGAAATACTATAAATAAATAAAATCAATATTAAATTCAAAATATCATTCAAGTTTAAAAATGTTGAAACGAGCAATTATTACTGATCCAGAATGAATTTAATTTTTGAAGCTATAATCGGTATAATGAAACTAAAACAAATAAATGTCTAAACTCATGGTGATGACTTTATTTTTAATTATCACTAACAAGAAGCCCAGCAACAGCACTGCAGTTCGCACGGTAGGCTTTGACGTATCTTACTACGAAAAAATACACAAAACAATGTCGAGAAAAAAATGAAATAGCACATATGTAAATAACCATCAGTATCTGCCATGCAAAGTTAGTGCATGAGACGGTTTATGCCAGGTTGATCTTGAATTCTGTTCCAAGTATATCGCTTTAGAGTTCAGACAGTCTTTCTTTTTGTCGCGTACGATGTACGAGTACATTTGAGCTCGTAAAAATACAGCCGTCTGTACCCAGGCGTATAATACTTGAGTGTAATATTTTCCAAAAACGCCAGATTAATAAGAACAATAACTTGTGTCAATTCAACTGATGACATACGCACTTGGTATTATACATTCTCTAATTTCGTCGACCAAAGAGGGACCGAAGTCAAATCCAATTAACAAAATGTAACACACTTCAAACGTATCTAATTAACACAATTTATTCACTTTGAGCTCTCGTCATAGCTGACACTCATAATTTTTAGCTTCATGCATAATTATTGCTAAGAACCCAAACAGAGACGCGGTGAATATGTAAAAGCCTCTTTAATTGGAAACGGTAGCAAGGAATTTCATGTAACAAATTATTGCTCTAGTATTTTTATTACTATCAAAATTAGAATACACGGCCACACAATATTCAATTAATTACGTTTCTATATAAATTTAGTTCCCTTGATTTTTGCACTGAATGATGGTTCTTAAGATTGTATGTTTTTTATACTTCTCCAATATCATGCAATATAGTTCGTCTAATCAAACAATGTGTATGTTTAAATAATTAAATAACTAATTAATTAATTAGTGCTTTCACTTATCAACAGAAAAAAAGATTAGAAATTCCTTATTTAATTGTTGACTATTTTTGATTTCCTTCATTTCTGCATCAATATTTACACGTTTCTCACAATGTGAAAATTTCACCAATAAGCCCCTATTCATTTTTGACAATTGACGTCTTACATCACTTTTTAATTGCAATTCGTTCTCCCTTCTTAATCAATTGTCGAGATTTTCCTCTGATTTTGGGCGCTAGTTACACACATCTACTAATTTCACGTATAAAAGACGTATACATAGATTTAGATTCCTCATCATGGATGAGAAGAGATGACTACACTGTCCTACACCTAGGAGAAGATTTAATGAATATACTCGTAGGTACTCGGAGATGCGCTACTCACTCAGTTTAAAGTATTTGTGAGGGAATTGTGGAATACACTGGAAGACCAAGTATCAAGAGGGAAAAAGGAACTAGAATTTTTACAAATAATGGAAAGGTTTATTTCACGGCTTCCAAGACTGCCAATGTGACTGTTGGGTCCATTTGTGAAAGGAACTCGTGCTTGCACATATGAATATCCAAGTCTTTGCCATAAGCTTACTCATGAAGGCACATCGTTTCATTTTTGCTGCCTTTGGTTATAGATTATATTTTCGAAGCCATTCTTCATTTAATTTTGGATAAACTATATTTTTAAGGTTATGACTCACATAATAAAGTATTTTATTCTTACTCAGAGATCCCATAATTTGTTTTTAGTTTCTTATTGATATAATATAGTTAATACAGACACCAATTTGATTGTTTGAACAGTGAAACTTTGTAGAACATCTTGTGCTCAAAGAACATTTTCAGCTGGCTCATATTAAATAAAATCAAGAAATAATATCTTGATAGTATATAATGTGAATGTGTCGAGTATAGGTCCAATCCAATTGAAAAGTCATGAAATATCAAGAACAAGTGGACCCATACGTGAAAATTCACGTGTTTTTTACTGAATGCTTTCGTTTGATTTGCCAGTGGACGCAGACTTTGCGAAGGAGTTTCCAGATTGAAGGATGTGCCTTTGGTATCCACAATACAATGCTTACAAACCTTTCGAATTTCCTCCCGTCTAAAACTTTGAGAGCATGGCAGAGAGACGAACCAAGCAAGCAAGCAAGCAACGAATTGTGTATTATTATACAGTGGAATGAAAGAACGCAATTTTAGATGGGTCTATTGAAAACTTTTCCATCAGACAACAAAAAATAAATGGGAAATAATAAAATAGAATGCGAGTAAATTAGAAACAATGCAACGTTTCATATATTTTGGGGCAACACTAAATGGTAATGGCTACCGAGGATTGGTTTGACAAACGTTAGAGTAATTAAGCGTTAACTCTAGTAAAAGTTTAAAGATAGGATTCATATAGTTCTCTGTTTCGTTCAGTTTGATCTACTAGCTTAGCTTTCGAGTTCTTATCTAATGTATAATATTGTTCAAGCAGTTCCTTCAAGAGACCGTCAGACGGTCTTGGCCTGTGTACCTTTATTATAAATGAGCTATAAGAAATTCCGTGCAGTTGCTTCTGTCTTTACGTTTCGCTCTGGTGCCTTCGGTAGAGTCGAGTTATTGCTTTGACGTTCAATGTTGTTTGTTACTACGTGGGATCAAAGAAAGGCAAGGGAGTTAGTATTTTGCTTTTGACTCGATATTTTATCGATTTATTGAAGCTTTATTGTTGATAATTGTGACATGTACAACTTTGCATTTATATTTTGGGATACTTAACGACGTCGCAGTTGCAGTGCTACGTCTTCTAGCGGCAGGTTCTCCTCCTCGAAAAGGAAGGTCAAACACGTTCTTTTGGTGCTTGCATAGGACGTTCGATGGTTTAAAATCTTCAAAAATATTTAGTGAAGTTTAAACACTCTTATTAGAAGCATTTTACTTCACTAAAGATCCTCAAAAGGTTCATGCTTTCTGCATTACTGATACACAAGAAAATTTTGAGAAGCACCGACCACGTATGACAATACTGTTTCTTGTATCACGTAGTTTAAAATATTAGATACCTCAAATACACATGTGTTTAAAATCATGCACTTGGAAAGGCGTCGTAAAAATTACTGAAATTGTTCCTGCAGTTGTGCAACACTACAAAACTGCTGGCACAACTCCACAAATCTTGCCCTCGATTGCGCTACCTCAGTCTGCTGAACAACCTTGCATGCCCGGACCTCTTCAGCCTTACGAGCGACCTCTCGGACCTCGACGCCTTCGAAAAACGATACCAGGATTTCAGGTTTTTGTTCTCGCTGCAGGTCAGGTGTATGCATGACATGACTCTAACGAAAATTTTGGATCTTTCAGCCTTGTCATTTGAAATAACAGGTGTAGGAGTCGGTCTACTTGAGAAACAGTTATTCTGAATTAAAAATGAGTATTCTTCGGCGTACTGCATTCTCTGTTGCATAGTTGACGTAATAATTGTATGTGAAGTTCAGCAGTCATATTTTTCAACACTTGATGGGAATTGATCTTGCGGTGATAAGACAGACACAAATTATTATAAGTACTATTCAATATTTAATTCAAGTGCAGTCATAAATTATTAAGCATTGCAGATCATAATTCGTTCGTGAATTGGAATTTGAAGCGTGTTTTCTATAGTAGTAAGATAAAGTAACTCTGATAGAGTAGCAGTAAAAAGCTTGTTATGCGACAAAAAGTTAGTACGAATTATTGAGATTTTTATAATCTTGAATTCAGAAACCTTTTCGTACATACACTAAATAAGTTATTTTTAATCAGCTGAAAGGCATTTATCTTATACATGTCTTACACTGATGACTTTAACTACGAATAGTGTTTAAAACCCTTTACATATATGAGGTAATTTTGAGTTGTGGTCTCGTAAAGTACTTTACGACATATAGCCATTCAACCTTGATCATCTTATTGGCAGCCCAAGAATATGAAGATCATCCTACACTTGCGAAAAGTCAATCCAGCGCAGCTGGACGATCCGAACCCAGAGTAGAGTTCGTTCCAATCCTTGCTGGGGTATGGCTGCCTTGAGGGTCATTGTCTTTTTTGGGACACCATTATTCTCTCAATACTGTGTTAGCGTAGTCCAACAGAGTTCATTCTAGAGCCTGGAATACAATGGTCTCGTATCCCCTCCTGGAACACTTGAGACTCGATGCAGGTCAAGTAACTCCAGTTCCTGAGACTTGATGCAGGTCGGGCAACTACAGTTCTTGAGACTTGATGTAGGTCGAACAACTACTGTTCTTGAGACTTGATGTACGTCGAGCAACTACAGTTCTTGAGACGTGATGTAGGTTGAATAACTACAGTTCTTGAGACTTGACTTGATGTAGGTCGACCAACTACAGTTCTTAAGACTTGATGTAGGTTGAGCAACTACAAGTTCTGAGACTTGATGTAAGTTGAGTAGCTACCTCTTTTGAAACTTGATGAAGATTGAGTAACTACATCTATTGAGATTTGATGTAGGTCAAGCAACTATAACTCTTTAGACTTCATGCAGGTCGAACCACAGCTTCTGACACTTGATGTAAGTCGAGCAACTGAGCGGCTACAGTGTGCAGATGAAAAAACACAGTGATATCAAAGACTAGATTTTTACATAAAAACAATCAAATTTTACATATATGTTCGTTTACTAAATCCGCAGGACTTGATTCAGGTTTTATAAGTATATTCTGTAGTCATTATTTGATGGATTGTGATTAACCTTAAGCTTAGATATAATTGAAGAATCCAAGGCTTTGTTTGCCGTGTCGAATAGCTGGAGTTGATTAAAGACTTGCATGGCCAAGAATTTAAAGAGCACAGAATCGGAAAAGCTCAGGAAAATTGAGTTTTAATCGAAATAGTGTAGCAAACCTCAGGAGTGAGAAACCTGATGAGCTTTCTTTTCTGTCGAAGCTATCTTTTTAACTTTGTAGGAAAATGCCATTGTACCCAGAAAATAGTAAAACCCTGTACTCTGTGCTACGTGGTGGTATGTTGTACTGTTTAGTGACATTTGATTTTACTTTTTGCTATGTGATACTGTGCTCCCGTATACACATAGCAAACTGTGATACTGTGCTCACGTATACTGTGCTCCTGTATGTTTCGTTTGGGAAATTTGGGATAGTTGTTATTTTATTCATCTTGGGTTCAAATGTATGTATTTAACCGTCATTTGTTAGTCATTTCTTCTTTCTAGTTCGAGCTTAGGAAACTATCTTTCATGCTCAAATATAAGCAGATATACTTTATATATTTTTACCAGTTGTAAATTATCATTCATCAATTTTTTCTCTTATTGACAAACTTGTTTTCACGCAGGAGGGAAACAACTTAATATTGATCCCTTTTTGACCACTTTCCGACTCCATTTCCCTGAATATTAGCACTTTTTACTATGTCTTTAAATTTGGCCCTGCTGTCCAGGGTGTTGGTGCTGCAACACTTACCTAAGTTGCGGTACCTGAACGGACGACGAGTGCGCAGAGCTGAGGCCAGGGCGGCGAAGGAGAGGCCCTCCGAGGCTGCAGGGGAGCCCCAGGACACGGGGGAGCCTCAGGATACAGGGGAGCCCCAGGACACAGGGGGTCCTCAGGACACAGGGGGTCCTCAGGACACAGAATGACGGAAGCCGCGAAGTGAAACTTGCGGGTCTCATTTGGGACAGCTACTGGCAAAGCAATGGAGCACATGAAGTCCAAAATGGAACTTTAAGGTCGTTTGCTGTCTTGAAAATCAAAAGATTTTAGCCACGAGAGGTTACTGGTGAAGTTGTATATCAAACATCACTGACAGTAAAACTGTAACAAAAGTTTGCAGCATTTGTATTTTTCTGTTACTGTGGCAGGAAGTGAAACTCATAGGAAAATTTGAGCCACGTAGTGGCGACGGAGCTCACAAATACAAATAAGCATATGAAAATGGATGGAAGAAGAGCGAGAACAAATATCTAGTTCAATGGCCTTTGTTTACATGTTGTGTTCTGTATATTCTGAAAATATTTGTTGTTGATAAATTTTGCAGCAGTGTGAAATTTTCAGTCTCTTTCCTCTGTTTTTAACCCTGTTGCTTACACATGTAACAAGTAATTGCATATTGTAACTCTAAAGTGTGTGTGAAATATTACCAAGAAATCACAGAAAATCATAGTACAAGACAATATGCTACACATCGTTAAACTGTGTATAGGTTGTTAATGAAGCTTTCCCTCATTCATTAGATTGGGTTATTCGTTACCGGAACCAAAATGAAAGGAGATCTACACTTACTATACAGGGAGTCCTCGGGTTACGAACGAGTTCCGTTCTTCCGGACGTTCGTAAGCCAGTTTGGAACGTAAGTCGAAACATAGGCTTAAACGTCACGGAAATATGTACTTAGACACGTAAATTATTCTAACTAATGATAAGAACATGTACATAAATTTAATTTAAACAAAATATAGTGTTTTGACTGGTAACCGGACAGACAGGCTTATTTGGAAGAGCCTGTGACTGGAGAGTCTGGACAGGCCGCACAGACTACAATCCAATATGACGTACTGAATGAGCATCTTCCTCGTTTATACCCTGCGTTACTATGTATTCAGTCGCGATAGCAAAATAGCTAGTACTAGGCTCGGTTTGCAAGCTACGAACGGATTCCCGTAAAGTGGAACATGAATTAATAGGATTTATGCGCGCTCGTTCGTAACAGCGAGTTGCCGTAAGTAGAGATGGCGTAAACCGGGGTCTCCCTATGTTATTATTATTTTTTTTTCGCATATTTTATTCGAGTTAGAAAAAGTGTGTGTCGGTCGTGTCGAATGATAAAAAACTGGTAATGTTGGAACTTAGTAAAAATTATCATGTTGCCCGGAAAGTTCATGCCGATTTTTTAACCAAATATGAACCAAACATGATGGGATTTAACCAACCGAATATGAACCATTTTGTTGCACAAAGCGTTTCCATCTTTCTTTTGACTAGAAAATACTCTCATCGCAGAATTTAGGTGGTTTCATGATAAAGAATTCTTCAGGGTATCTTTTTAGGTCATCCAAGAAATTGAAACTTTTACCATTAAGACTATTCTGCTAAGACCGAAATAAATGATCATCCAAAGGAGCAATATCTGGTAAATATGGAAGGTGGGATTACATATCCTAGCCAAGCTGCAGCAATTTTTGACAGGTTTCAAAAGATATGTGTGGTCTGGCATTAGCCTGATGGATCAGCTAAACACTCATCACTGTAAACTCATATAATTCTTTGGTTGCTTGTGATGGATGTTTCCTCTATGGATATAGAAAAGCATCAGGTGTGCTCTAAATGGAGGTGTAGTCAAATTTTACTTTCCAAACTCAATCATGTTCTTAATAAGTCGAAAGATGAATTACTAAAAATCGGCGTGAACTTTCCGGGCAATCCAATACAATCAATAACTAAAACTGACAATAGAGATGCGAGGACAACATTAGTCTACGGAAGCTAATACTAACATTTAACTAACATTTGATAAAATCTAGCAGCATGCGTTCCAAGATTCAACATTTCTCATACTTGTGCATTCACTGCCATTAGTAAACTAGTGCCACGTTGAATGAAGTTCATGTAAGACGTAAGATCCCTCGGCAGAATTCAAATCTCCAGTCTCTCAAGCAGCACAATTTTAAACATAAATTCTGAATAGTAAAGCATACAAGTACCAAGTGAAGGGAGTACTTCAATAATCAGATTTAATTCGTAATAATGTTGGCAGCTATATTGAAATGTATAATGTAGCTGATAGATTCATTATTTTTGCTCTTAATTAGGAAATTGTCTTGAAACCCAAAAATGAGCAAACGGTCGAAGGCGGAGAAAATTTTAACTGTAAAAAAAATCTTTTTGTTTTCTATGTGTTTAGCTGTAAGATAACAGTTAACGCACTGAACTTAGGAAATGGCTTCTTAAGGAGAATTATATTTACTCTTTCTCATTCTTTGAATGCAGAGGGAAGCGAGATCTTTTCCAGTACCTCTCATGACCGTTCATTCACCGGCGAGGTACAGGTAGTGCAATCCTAGCTGAGATGGACCATCATGTTACGCTTACAAATATCATGATAATTTTGTTACGTTTATAAATCCCATAATTACCATTGTGTTACGCTTACAAAGAACATGAAATTTTGTTACGTTTATAAATAACGTAATAATGACAATGGCACGTATATAAATAACATAATAATCATTATTTTGCTTTACGTTGATAAATACCAAAATGATCATTGGCTCATTTTTGCATAAGATAATGTTTTGCTTATGCCACTGACAGAAGAATTGATTCTCACTTTCTATTGGACATTTATTGACATCTATTTTGAGCTGCAATCAAATGATAACTGTACAGATATAGATTTATCTAAAATTACTGAACGTTTGTTCTCCTAAATATACCCTTTTAATCCAGTTTACATGCCTTTTTAAAATATATTCGAGAGATACTTTGATTTGATGCTAAAAAATAACACGAACAATGTCGAAGTATAGTCATTTGACCTCTTTCTCACCATGCATGAAGTAATGTGAAGAGCAGCTAGTAATGTGAAGAGCAGCTTGAGATGTGAGTAGCTGCTAGTAATGTGAAGAGCAGATAGAGAAGTGAGTAGTGGCTAGTAATGTGAAGAACAGCTAGTAATGTGTAGAGAATGTAGTAATGTGAAGAGCGGCTAGTAATGTGAAGAGCAGGTACGTACTCACTAAGTGCTTTTTACTATCAAACTATGTTCAAATATAGAATAAAGTGTAAAGACCAATGAAATTGTCCGCACTCTAAAATGTTGAATCATGATGAATACGCACCTCAAAAATATGCAATGTAAAGCCAATTTGAAAGAGCTGAAATACAGATGGCGCCTGCGTCTCAGAGCTTTAGTTTATAATATGAAGACTTTATATGATGTAAGACGAGGCTTTACTTATTTCTGTCAGTATACTTTCTCTCAAAATAATTTAAGCAGCTACAGCTATAGCGAAAACAAACTACTAAGTAACCAGACGAAAAAGTTGAATTTAAATTCCACGTACCTTCGTATTCCTTCACAATTGTGACAATGACTCCGTGTTCATAGTGATATATCGAAATCTAGCATACAGTATTTATGCAAAAATTAATTCATCAGTTTTTCAGTTGTCGATTAGCTTCATCATCATTGCCCATCTATCTTCCATCTTAATATATTCCATTAATTTTGAATTAGCACTTCTCTCCTCGTCCAAGCTTTGACCTGTCGAGTTGCAAACCTGTGGCC
The DNA here is from genome assembly GCA_006783055.1 of Trinorchestia longiramus. NCBI lineage: Eukaryota > Metazoa > Arthropoda > Malacostraca > Amphipoda > Talitridae > Trinorchestia > Trinorchestia longiramus. Next base: position 34,129 of record VCRD01002716.1, read on the forward strand.
ACTACGCAGGTCTTCATTAGTGGAGCTGGAATAATTTAATTCGTCTATTACGTAACACAACTAACTAATGGAAACCTTCAGCGTAGACAGCTGTGTTGCCAGAGTGTAGTTCAAACGAATGTATCTCCTTTGGAACATTCTCTCATTCTCTAAGTCCCTTAAAGCAACTTATTAATCAATGAGAGTTTGATGTACAGTTTCATGTAAACATCGGTTAGAGAACTGACATAACTGTACAACATTGGTATTTCTTACCAATTTTGGCGTATTGGTAATTTATTATTGGATTACGTTTCGCATAATCGTAAGTATTTGCAATAGCCCTCCCCCAAAACTCTACTAAAGTATGAATTGTATTATTTATGTAAAGGTCAATCAACGACATTTTCATTGCGATCCTTCAACACTGAGATAATACCTACTCTATCCATATAAAATAATAGAGTAAAAGTATCCTTAGAGACCAGAAATGTTACTTTGCACATAATCAAACCAACGAGCAGACTTCGTTAACAAGACTATTCATGAAGATCATGTTCTTACTCACTATTTGAAAAATTAGGTGACCAATTTTGTACAGTTGAAATATTCCTTTAGTTGTGGAAAGAGTTTAATGCTAGAATTGATTCAGTCTTTAAAGCAAGAAGGGTATCCAATGAATGTGAAGCGAATGTCCCATATTTTCTGTAATTTCAAGCTCTGTGTGTGCAGACGCATTATCATGTAGAACACAGAACAACACATTTCAGGTGTAACTGCGCTTCTGCTTCAGATTAAAATTTTTGAAAACAGAAAGTTAATTGCATACCATGGTGTTTTTCGTTCATGCATATATATATTCCCATATATATATATACATATATATATCAATATATATATATATATATATATATATATATATATATATATATATATATATATATATATATATATATATATGTATATGCATATATATACACCACCAGCTTGGTCGACTGGTGAGTGAACCCGCTTGCGATGCGGAAAAACCCGGGTTCGAAATCCGCAACCGCCGAGGTCTGTTTGTGCTTGATCATCGGCGGCTGGAATTACGGCATGGGACTTGGGTATCGACCCAAGAATAGGCCAAAAAGCTCGTTCTTAATGCCGCATTCGATTCTATTCTATTGTATTCCATACCTTCATAGGAAGGCTGTCAAAACATTCATAGGTCGGTGTAATCATTGTAAAATAAATGCTTGAAATGAATTCGTAATGAACGACGCTGAATGTAACTGTATCATATGTGTGCAGGGTCTTCAACAATTATCGTTGCATTCAAATGTAAAATCAATCATTTGTATTAACATTCTATTTTTTATAATTTTTGTGTGTCAACAAAATCCCCTGTTTTCAGGTTTATTAATTGTTATAGTGACTAAATATTTAGACGAAAAGTTAACTATTTTAGGACTGCATAAGGTGGGAAAATCAATCTCCCCCTGATATTACCCCTACTTTAAAAGTTAATAGAATGCTCATATGGAAAGAGTTGAAGTTCAAAGAGACTGGACAAGTAAACAAATGGCTTAGACACTGCCATCCTCGGACTGCCAGAACTTCAAAACTAGTAAAACTCTCCAGAGAAAAATTCGACAAAAAGCCAAAGAAATCCCTCAGAAATCTGGCAAAATAGGGAAATATATTCGTCGGAACCATGTACACCATTTTCCATACAGACTTGAAAACCTCGCCTTATAGATATCAAAAGAAAGAACTGTTATCTGCTAAAAATGTATGCGCGAAAGCAAACTCGTGTTTAGTGAGGAAAAGAAATTTGATGTCCAACAAAAATGTAATGTACAAAATGATCGGTTTTAGTTTGGGACTTGTGAGATTGATTCACGCGTAGTCACTCGAAGACAAAGAGTGGCGTAAGTGATGGTTTGGGCACTGAAACACTGAAACTGAAACAAGTTCATTGTTTTTTGTTAAGTAGGTGTTAAAATTAACCAAGAAAATTACCCTATCGATGTTCTTGCTGAGTTATTGTTGCCTTGGGCTAAAAATCATTTTAGGAAACGCCAGTGGTCATTTCAACAAGTCTCAGTACTCTTATATGGAGCTAAAGAAACATATGAGTGGTTGACATTAAATGTTTTCCACTTCACTTCAAAGTAAAAATAGCTTCCTTCATCGCCAGCTCTGAATTCTCTCATTTACTGTATCTGGTACTTACAGGAGAGTAAGGCTTTGGCCATAAACCAGTATAATGTGGAGGCTGTGATATTCTAATATGAATGTAGGAATGGGCTAAAATCCCTCAAAAAGTCATTCGTGACCAATTTAGATAATTTTCAAAGCGTCTTCAGCTTGTTACGGGGGCAGAAGAATGACATATTGAACAAAATGTGTTAATTCCAACCTATCACATATTTAAGGGCAATTATATTTATGCTGCATATATATTTGTCTGTTTAATATACTTAGACTCTAAATAGTGTGACATTAATATTGAAGTGTTGTAGAAATTTAAAGAAACTGGGAATTAAGTATTATACTCACCTCGCATTTGTGTTTTAACATTTAAAAATTGTAGTGATTTACGAAACTCTACTCTAAAATCCAAATCTTTTCTGAAGCTTTTTTTCGTGACTTTTATCACTTCCTGATTATTATTTTTAAATGATATAAATCATCATGTATCTCTGCTTGGGAAACAACAAGAATTAACGTCAGAGTGGCTCGATCGATATCTTCCAGCGGTCAACAACCTTAGGCACCAGAAGCCGAAGTAAAGTTTAATTTAAGTGTTGGAATGATCATAATAAATTCGAGCATCAAGTTAGTTTATGAATATATAAATGAAATAAAACGTATGGTGTAACTTATGCAGCCTATGTACATATATTTCACAGTGTCTCTTCTTTCCCACTGAAATTAAGGCTTTTGTAAAATTATTTTGCTAACACATAAGACAGTCTATGTAGACTAACATGCAAATTTGACTTGGGATTCATACAGCTTGTTTTCTATGTGCAGAAAAATAGTTGAATAGAAAATAAATAGCTGGAGTGAGTTAATTTTAAAAGTTAAAAAAATAATGAAACTCTACCTTGTATACATTTTGCGCGTGTTATTTTTACAATTGCGTTAGCTAACAAAGCTCTGCCACATCAGAGCAGTAGAGAAAAAGCTAGCGCTCTCAGGGGTTCTAGAAGAGGCACGGAGACACATAATGTGCCTCCGTTAATGCTATTGGGACTATTTCCTCCCTTACTTAACGAAGTTGAAGACGAGATTCAGACCGGAGAGCAGCAAGACCGCGATGTGCTACCTCTGGTTGGTGCGATTACTTCGGCAAAATACAGATGGACAATATGAGCACAGAGAAAAAGTAAAAAACACAAAATTGATCAAAGGAACGACTGTGCCAGGTGATTTGAAAATGTCTCAGTATTCATAAAACTGAATAGATAACTACTGAATTTCATACGATAAAGCTCGCCTGTTATTACAGATTTTCTTCCAACCTTGTAAATGAAAAATTTGTCATTCGAATGACAATACAGTAAAGGAGTTTTTATACTAAATTCTTTTATAATGAATGAATATTTGATTTGCTACTTCGTTCAGGTGGACAATTTTGGCAGCACATCTGGTTGCTGGACTAGCGTGTGCAGGGAATAGGACAATGATGGATTGTGCCTCTGGGAATAGAACGAAGCTTTACGAAATGTCAAGTAATCTTCATTTCATGCTTGGAATTTTTGTGACAAATTTTCTGTTTTACAGAAGTTAGGTGGTTTGTGATGAAATATCCAGAGAGAAATCAGTATACCTGTTTAAGCGTGAGCTGTCCATGAATTAAATCTTCACTTCTTTAAAAGATAAAATATTGAATCTAAATGAATTTTTTACATATTGGTGCAGCCGTTCAGCCACCAGTGCGTATATGTTAAGCCTACGATTAAGAAAAATTTTTAGGAAAAAACAGGAATTTTCAGGACAGAATTTAGGAATTTTCGGCGTTTTATATAGTTTGATAACTGTTTTGGGACGGTTTCGTGGGAGTTTGAAATATAAAATGACTGTCTATGAATTACTTATTAATGCTGAACTAAGCTATTTAATCCTCCAATTCGTTAGCTGCTTACACAAATTTTAAGTATCATTTTTACTTCTAAAAAGTTGTAATTTAACTAGCGTAATTCAATTCACCCAAACTGAATTTTCGTAACCTAAGCAACCATAAACAAGCATAACCGAACCTTATTCAACCGAAGATGGCTAACCCATTACCTCACAGTGATCTCAAATGAGATCAGTCAATAAAATTTTATTTAGGAATTAACTGTCAATATTTATACATATGTAACATATTAACTGAATTTAATCGGAGTTTTTCTCCAACAGTCAACCAGTTTCTCAATCTTTCAGGTGTAAAGTTCATAAATAGGAAGCTAAAATGACAAAAAATTAACTTAGAACACTACAATTACAAAACAAATGAAAATGAATTATACAAGTATCTATTCTCATGATGATAAATCATCTAAAATAGATGGGAAGTTGATAGATGAAGGGCTAAAAACACAAGTATGTATAATAGAGAGGAGGCCTCTTTAGAAGTTACTGATCTCGTATGAAATCACTATGAGGAAGTGTAGCACAATGAGTGAACGCGTCTCAACGTATTTTGCAGCCACAAAGCTGAACGTTGCTGGCCTGCTTGTCGAAACTTGTTGTTGAAGCCTATATAATGAGGGAATCGGTTGGAGCTTGTTCATTCAATCAGCGGAAGCTATAGCAAAAGGGCATGGATTACTCAGCTAATTAGTAAGGTAAGATATGCATCAACAGGATACATTTCACAGTTTGCTCACATTTGTGCTTGAGGTATAGTTTCTATTTTTATTTATACAAATTATTACTAATAGTTCAGTTCAGTTATGCATCATTTGATATTTATTTATACTATCCGGCACTTCAGATAAAAATACCTTACATTGGAAGAGCTAAGGACTCAATTGGAAGAACTTTGGGCAGATGAAGTTACAGAATCAGCAGATGTTGATGTTATAACACAAGAAAATGATGCACTGACTGACAATGAGGATATTGATGCTGACTGCACTGGAGATGTTGATATTGAGGACGTTTCAGACTCACTTGAGAGGTATTTTGCTGCTCAGGTTGCAAGTGATATGAAAGAAAAAGCAATTGGCCCTGTTATACCGGGTGGGCCGAAAAAACTGAACACAACTTAAATTAAAAATATTGACTGCTCAGCGACTGTTAGCCTGCCTTGCTGCATTCATCCAAAAGCCTGTTAATTTAACTTGAAAATAAAGTTAAAGCAAGATAAACGAGTGGAGGTGTCTGCCCTTCTTCGTGCGGGAATCAAAGTGAGTGAGGTCGCAAATCTGGTAAAGGTGTCCCATACAACCGTCTACGCGATCAGACGTGCTGGCAGTGGTCGAAGAGAGTTGTGGATCGAGATAGCTTTCGATATGATATTCAGAGCAGTCACTTGACGTTCATGCGCCAACACGCCAGGAAGTTCGGGGTTAAAGCGATCACAGTTGGAAGAGCAGTTGCAAAGCTGGGAGGCAAGTCCTTTGTCATTGTTGAAAGGCCGCTGCTCACGCGTTCTCGCCAAGCGTTTTGAACGTTGCCAGAGGCTCATGAATGATCTCAAGTCTGGTCCACCTGGTCAGGTGATCATCTTCTTAGATGAGAAAAGTTGGACAGTCGACCCAATGAGAAACATTGAGGTCTGCACATTGAAGCCAAGGCCTGTTGTTTTCACCACACAAACGTCACTGCCCTTAAAATATCTGTTGACCGGGAGTGGATGACCATAGATACTGTAAGACCTTTGGTGTGCTACCTGCGCCGTTTTGGTTCCGTTAAGGCAACTGTTTAGAGATCTTGCCTTATGTCTACTCGAGGTAGACGCCCTGTGAGTCGGTTAGGGCTTGTGATCTCCAGTTATAGCCTGCTACGGCAGCGGTCTTACATAAGCTTCTACTCAAGTGTATAAGGTTGAAACACCGAGTAGAAGTTGGAACTCCTTTATTGATAAACGTTACATAGGTATGACTTACAATTACTGAACACTGTGGATGACCAGATGGAGTCTAGCGGTAACTAAACTAGAATTGATGTACATGGAGATTTGCATTGAAGGGTGGCTAAGCCACTAGTTGCTGGAGAAAATACGAGGATGCTGTGTCGCGTTATGGGGTGACTAAGCCACTACAATACGAACTGCGTTGTCAAGACCTGTAAAACCTTCAGGCGCAGTCTCTAGGCCATCATCGCTGTGGATGGCGGTCATATTAAACAAAATTGAAGACTAGACCGGTATTTTTATTGCCTGAACATTTTGCTCACTTTGGTCACGGAGTTTATGAGGTACCTAAGGCAAAATTTAGATTTAGGGTTAGTTGAGTTTTTTCGGCCCACCCGATAGAAATGAACACTGGAACTACAACAAAACAAACAAAAACGTATATTTCCAGTGAAGCTGGTACATAAGAAATATAACGGCATTGGTTTTTAAAGATACCTTAACATAAAATCCTGAAGTGGTAGGTATTCTATCCATAGTAGATGCTATAACAGCGGTACCTACGGGTATACGTAAACATTCACAACACGCAATGAACGTTATATATACATGGTGAAGCAAATGAGACTTCACTTTTTCAATGATAACTTAAAAGGTAGTCATTGGTGACACTTATGAATTTTGATGTGGTAGGTATTCTACGCATTTTAGGTGATAAGCAAAATATTTTCTTTAGTCACAGCTACGAATTAACATCATTGCATTCAACAAAATCGGATGTTTAAGATCCGAGAAAGACCGAAAAAGAAAAATTACGAGAGTGAAAAGTTAAAGTATGAAGTTGTAATTGTTATTAAATTGAAATTGTAATTTTTAATTAATGGTTGACTGTTTAGTATGACTTGCTAATGATCTATTTAATTTAAACATTATTATAGTTATCTGTAAATATCATCGCGTTTAATAGAAACGGACGTTACATATCAGAGAAAGAATAAAAAATAAAAAAGAATAAAAAAGAGTGAATGTCTCTCATTATCAAGATTTAAATGTTGATATTAGATAAGAAGAGTTGTAGTAGACTAAAGTTCTGAGGTTTCACATTCACTTATTGTGACAAAGCAATTACTAACATTGACGTATGAACTTTATGATTATACCTTCGGAAAGTAAAATAAGATATCACAAAGATAAATAAAAATTATCTAAAACCCTTAGAAAAAGAATAAACTGAAGAGCAAGCACAAATTAAAATACAATTCTATTTATTTTTAGGGAAAATACAATTTGTTTCCTGTCAAACATTTTTTGTTTTTTGTTTTGCATTATGAAAACTGAACATTATGATCATTGAAACATTTATCAGGTAAAGAAGCACCAATTAATAAGCCTGTAATTTGAATGTAAAAGGTAAAAAACGCCCTGGTTTTTGATAAATCTAAATTAGTCGATTTGACTCCAGAGCTGCGGAATTACAGCACGAGTTTGACATTTATTTCGCTTACATATTGTTAACTTTATTTTAGTTTAAACTCAAGTTGTGTGACACAAAGACATGCTAGACATTTATAGTTTTTCGTTACTAAGTTAATTTTGTTTAATCATGCATAGTAACTAAGTTTTCTGTATTTGTTTGTTACTTTGATATTCGAAAATGATGTGTCACGTTTTTTTAAATTCATAATTGGCTGGTTTTCCTTCATATGCGTGGGCAGTTTATTCCAAAGCAATGCACCTGATATTGAAAGAGCCCTTCGTCCAGCATCGGACAAGCAGAAACTGATGTTAACATCATGTCGTCGATTAAGTTTTACACCCTTGCAAGTGGGTGGATGGAGTTTAACAACGTTGGCAGAACTTTGAGAGCGATATAGAGAGGAGAATACATATGTGATGTTGTGAATGAGTAGTCTTCGTTCTATCGGGGTCCAGTTAAGCTTTTTCATGAGAGAGGTTGCATGATTGTTTTTTCTGGTTTTCTTTGCATACTACTTTGGCAGCAAAATTCAAACATTTCTGGAGCTCTTTTTGAAGACCTTTAGGTATATCTCCCCAGACCAAGTCACAGTCGTCGAAAAGTGATAACACAAAAGATTGGATGGCTAATAATCTAGTTTTCTCGTCAGGCATGTTTTTCACTCAGTGAAGGAACATTAATGTTCCGTTAATTTTGTTGCTTGTTTTCTTCACATGGGATGTGAAAGACATGTTTCGATCAAACCAGACGTCCAAATTTTTTACTTCTCTTAGTGGTTCAATAATGCCATTTCCTAAGGTTAAAGTTAAGTTTGGGAGCTTTTTTATTGTGTTTTTGGAACCACAAATGATGCATTGTGTCTTGCTTGTGTTAAGCTTAAGTACATTTTGGTGGTACCATGAATTTACGTGTTTTAAAGTCTTTCAGCATTTGTTTTTGTATGAGGTAGTTTGGCCGGCGCTCTTGTCATTGCAATTTGTACATCGTTTGCGTACATAGACATTTTCGTGTTTAAGGGTATAGATGGGAAATCATTGATGAGAATAAAGAACAAAAGTGGGACGAGAACAGACCCTTGTAGAACGCCGAAATCGTTTTGTATGGGTGATGAAATCGGGTTTTCTAGTCGGAGTGCGTGGAAGAGGTTTGATAGATAGCTCTGAACCCACTGTGTGTCGATTCCTAATTTAGAGATTTTCTGCAGAAGCCGTGTATGTTCAACACTGTCGAAAGCTTTGGAGAGGTCAAGCAAAAGCAAGAGAGTGACGTTCTTTTTGTCAATGTCACTGTATATTTTCTCGGTGATGTTAAGCAGCGCATCTCGAGTGCTGGTATGTTTTCTGTAAGCATACTGGTTTTGATGAAGCAAGTTAGATTTGTCCAAATGTGTTGAGAGTTGATTTGACACTACTTTTTCTAGTATTTTGGATAAGCCTGGTAAAAGGCTAATTAACCTGTAATTTGATGCAGTATTCATGTCACTTGCTTTATGTAACGGTTTGATTATAGAATGTTTCCACTGATCCGGGAATTTGTTTGTAGCAATAGAAGTATTGATTATCAAACGAAGCAATGGTGCTGTAACATTGAAACTGTCTTTTAATATATTGAAGGCTCATGTTGTCATGTCTAACTGCCTATGTATTTTTCAACAAGTAAAAGATTTTACGTATTTCCTGTAGACCAACTGGATATGCTCTCTATGTGTTAGTTGTATTCAGTAATTGGGCAGGACTTTGGCCATCATCAACAGGTTTATGAGGAGCAGATTTGAATACTTCGTCGAAAACTTTTGCACCGACTTCAGAGAAGAAAGTGTTGAAATTAGTGTCTGTTTCCAATGGATTTTTGAATTTCTTCTCTTCTTTAATATCATTGTACTGTGCAATTACTTTGATGATTTCGCAGGTTCGTTTGGATTTTGTTTTGCTGTTTGTAGTTCCTTTTAGAAGTGCTCTCGTTTTGTTTCGTAAATTTTTTCCAGAGAGCTAGTGCATGATGTTTATAACGGTCTCATAGAGAGTTGTTTGATTTATTACATTTAAATTCATGTACGTATGTTTTTTCACTTTTAGCTCTCCTTGTGGTGTATGGTGCGCATTCGTTTAAGGCTCCTAAGAAATTCTCATTAAAAATTGAGATTTAACAGTCAACGTCATCGGTTATTTCCATGCTTTGAAATCCGTTCCTCCTGTCCCATAGTTTTTCCTTGAATAGTTCTAGTGAGTATAAATTCTTCATACGGTAGGTAATCAAGCAGGATTTTGGTTTCTCTTTTGCTACCGTGTCATCCCATAAGTTCTGTCCGAATTTTCATTCATGAGGCACCCACTTTCTAAGCTTAGGAACTTTTTTCAAGTTTTTGAAAATGACAATGAACAGTTGTATGATTTGAACTAAGAACCACTGCCAATTCTTTAGCTGATAAAGCAGGATTTTCTTCAAGGTCTGCTTCAAGAAGCTTTTCATCAAACTCAACTGGACGTCATCTTTAAGAGTGGAATCTCCAACTCTGAATTTCGCAAACCATCTTCTGCAAGTTTTTTCATTCACACATTCCTCTCCATAAACTGATTGAATGTTTCTAGCCACTTTGGCTGCTGAGTTTCCTTTCTTGAACTCATAAAGCATTATGTGCCTCAAATGATTCATGGGTACTTCCATGTTCAATTGGTTTTAATGAAACAAAATTAAATTTTATTGTCGTTTGAAATAAAATTTGATCAGTTTAAATGCATCTAAACATAAAAACAATGTTCAGCTTCATTAGATTTTATAAAATACTCTTTAAATTTTGTTCAATTTAAAGAAAAGGTAAAATTCGGACAGAACTAATGAGTTGGCCTGATACGTTAATTAAACATTGTACTGCGTTATGGTGGGATAATAAAGGTGATATTTCAGTGCTGATTATTGCTTTAGGATTATTAGTAATTGCTAGATCTAGGAGAGTCTTGGAAGTGTTTGTTATGTGAGTTGGTTCTTGAATCATTTAGAATAGAATAGAATGAGGCTATAGAACGAACCTTCTGGCCCATTCTTGGGTCGGATAATTACTTTGATAATTATTCGATTGTTTACCCAAGTCCCATGCCGTATTTCTAGCCGCATCAACCATGTCGGCAGCGGGATTCGAACCCGGGTCTTTCCGCTCGCAAGCAGATTCGCTCACCATCGACCAAGCTGGTGATAACAATTAATTAGCTATTTGTTATATATTCATTCTCTTTAGCATTTTGGTTAGCTGATTACGTTTTTTATTCAGGTTTACGTTGTAATCGCCGGAAGGATAGAAGAATTTATTAGTTTCTGAAATCGTTCTAAGCGTTTACTGAATAAACTCTAAAGGTAATCGTAAAGCTGCAGATAGGTGTCTGTAGACGGGGCCAATAATGAAAGATTTGTGCTTTTTCACCTGCACGTTAAGCCACACCATTTTCATACCCTCACACATTTCTTTTTTCAAAATTTGTGATGTATAAACCTCTTTGGTGTGAATGCAAGATCCACTACCTCTATTGTTTTTTGCCACCGTATTGGTAAAGTGAGTAGGTTGGGATATTAAAATGTGAGTTTTGAATTCTTGACTAGACTTGAAACTAACGCAAAACATCGACTAGCAACAGAGGAAAGAAAGTTATCTAATTCAGTACCACCATGAAGATGCAGAGTACTAGAATATACAAAAGTTCACAAACGCACTAACGCATACGAAAATAATTTGAAGATAAAAGAACAATTGAAATGTTTAAATCTTGTTGACATATTTGAAGGAATGTTTTTCAAAGAAATGTATAAGCTTGTCATCAAAGAAAGTGTTTGTCATGCTACAGTATGCATGAAGAAGCCTGCCACTACAATTTACTCAAACGATATAAAATTATTTCTTGAAGTGAAAACGATGAAAACGATGAAAATTTGGAAATACAAATTGTAAAGGATGTAATGTTGAGATCAAATTTTCAAGCAATGAAAAGGATTATTGATTTCTGGAACAATAAAAAAGCCGCGCACAGTAAACATGATAATGGATTCAAAGTGAGAAAACTGATCGTCACTGCGTAGAAATCATTTATGAAGTTTGATATTTTCCAAGAACATATCGTCGGGGACGAAATGATGATAAAGTATTACGGTCATGACGCTTTGAAGCAATTCAGTAAGAGAAACCTCATAAGATTTGATCATAAGCTTTGGGCCCTCTGTGGTGTCTCTAGATGCTGCCACAACTTCAATCTTTATTATGACAAGGGTTCATCTGATGAGGAATATGCAGATTTACTACTTGGATCATAAGTTATATTGAACATATTTGATGTTGTCGAAGAACCGTAAACACACAGTCTTTTTCGATAACTTATTTACTGGAAATGATTTATTAGTACAACTTTGCAACACCAAATTTCAAGCAGCCGGGACAATGCGTGAGGACAGGATAAATAAATGCTCGGTGAAAGAAACAAAAAAGAAAGAAAAGGCAAAAAAAAGCAACGTGTGACTTTCGATTTGACACCAATGATTAAATTCTTTTTGTAAAATGGTTTAACAACACATGCGTCACTGTTGGGACTAATTATAATACCGTAGAACCCTTTCAGAAAGTGAAGCTTGGATAGAAGGAAAATGAAGCAAAGGGTATGGTTTCTCAACATAATATGTTTAAAAATTACTGTGCATAATCCGAAGGCCGTGCACATGAACGATATTTACTTGGCGGTAGCCTGTTGTTTATGATTTTCAAGTATGACCTGCTGATGGTTCTCCTTAATGATGGTAAATCATAACATGAAGCTGGTTCTTTGTCGTCGCTGTAGATTATGGGAGGTGTCGATAAGCATGATTGGTGGATCAGCTATTATGTAACAATAATTAAAGCTGAGAAGTGGCATTGGCCTCTTTTCACTCGAATCGTGGACATGCCAGTAGTGAATGCGCTCATTATATATGAATTTATCCACAGCGACGACAAAGAACCAACTTCATGTTATGATTTACCATCATTAAGGAGAACCATCTGCAGGTCATACTTGAAAATTGTAAACAACAGGCTACCGCCAAGTAAAAATCGTTCATGTGCACGGCCTTCGGAAGTTTCTCTCGACGTTCGCTTTTACTCCAAATGATACACCTAATAAAAATAACTCAACAAAGGCAGTGTCAGAACAAGCCATGCAGTGATAGGGCAAAGACATATTGTTCCAAATTTACAGTTACCTTATACATATACTGTTTCTCTTCCAGTCATAAGTATAATTATTGAAGTAAAAAAGTAAAATGGAATTTTTGGTACAATTAGAATGAAATTTTATTTATATTTCTTTTACACTGGTAGTTTATTTGATGAATAAGTTTGTTATTCGAACATTGACTTCAATTTTCCCTATACCACATGATATTTTGCTTACTATAATGAAGATTATGTTTAAGGCACAGTAAGGCTTTTGATACTGTCCCACTGATCTCATTTAAGATCACCCCATCTTTTATTAATTTTTTAGAAGCATAGAAATTCTGATTATAGCAATGTTTTTATTTGCTTAAATTCTGGTAGGTTTGGGAAAATCGTCAGTAAATTCTAAATAATACAATTATGGGAAATAACGGGTTAACCTAACCTAATCTTACCCAACATTTACAAAATCATTAAATTGAAAATTTTCTGGAGCTAAAATCAAAGGACCCAAAAGTGTGCTGCAAAATCAGATAGAAAACAAACACTACGTCAAATTGTGCCATTGTTAGCTTCAACAGACAACTGTTATGTGCAATTTGTACAATACTCTCCTGCACAAGTTTCAACAGATTATTTTATTTCAATGACACTCTGGCCCCATACCGAATATTTTGCAGGACTTGGAACTACACTTTGTTACAACGATTACAATTTAACATAACTTAACTTTACACTCCTAAGACGTATTGCTACATCTTGCTCTAACAAAAGAATATTTCTCTAGACTTAGAGCTCAACTTTGCCTTAGCAATGAATGTGTGTTTCTAAAGTCTCAGCACTATACTCTCTGTTTCCTCACTAAAAAACCCTCAAACTTTACTACCAACGATGTTTTCCAGAGGAGTACGTCGTATACCCTGCTTATGTTCTTCCATTAGAGCTACATGTATATTGATCTGAATGACTTCGAAAACAGACTCACAAACCTGGTAACTTCAGAGAAATTAACAATGTGAGGAGCGTTTTGAGATAATTTTGCAATGGTTTTGATTTTCTCGTGTTAGTCGTGCTGCAGGAGAGGGAACTTAGAACATTTACCATTTGCTAATCTGACAACTCATTAAACTCCTTCACAACTCTCTTTGAAGTCGCAATACTTGTACAGTTATTGTATAATGCACAGCATTGAGGATGGGTTCATCTCTTTGCAATATCATATTTTCTGAGATTTCGAGAGCCAAATACAGGGTTGATATCGTCATGAATCATGACAGGGTACTGGCTCCGAATTAAAGTAATCGTCTGCAGTTTCCTCGTGATAATGACACAGCAAGCCTGATTTTTCATGCTTTAAAACGTATGGAGTAATAATACCAGAAAGCTCATGCTTTCTACAATCAATTCTGTAATTACTTGGTCCAAATCAGATGATCCAATTTAGTGGATTCGTCAAGATAGACTACGGACGGATTACGCAGAGATATGGCCTAGGCTAAGTGACTTCACGCTCGGTTGGGCGAGACCGATGTTCTCGTCTACTTCATCGCATGCGTAAGCGTGCGTGTGTCTGAGGAAAAATGAGGAGAGTGGAGGAACGCTAAAATGTGCAGGCAGTGCTAAAAAGTACATCATTTATTGTACTGGGTCGAGGTGGAAGAGCTTGAAATTAACTTAGGTGCTATTTTATCTCTCTCATTTCAGTCACATTGTCTAATTATTGGCCCTGCTACGCCAATTATCTTCTCTCTCGAGGGTGTTCAACTTTTCTGTGTGAAACATTCTAGGAATAAATGGTGTAAGGCATAGAAAAACGTAAGTGCATGTGTAATTAATGCGAGCCAAAAAAGTAAGCCAGGAAAACATTCGGTCGAAGTAGTCACAGCACTGACACTGCAAGAAAAACAAAATTGTGTTCATATGTAGTTAGAATGGAGCATAAACAGGGAGAAGGTCGGGAACGAAACGCCCTAGTTTGTTCACGGCTGATTTTCAGCACAACACAAACGAGACACCGCATTTTTGAAATACGTTTCACAGGCCCAACATTAAATAGTTGACCTTCAATACGTATGTGCCTCGCACTGCTAATTTAAAACATTAATTGCTTGACATGCACATTTTTGATGAACGTTTTTGCTCACCTATGATGTCCCATTTTTGATGGCTATAGTGTTTATCATACTTTTAATTCAGTTTTAATTATACAAAGGCAAAATTTCGAAAACCGGAACTTCAGCAACAGAAGGGAGTAAAAAACTCGAGTTGAACTTGAGAGTTGATCAGGACGATGATGCACAGTCTGTGCTAGTCCTCGTGCCCCAGTTGACGAGTGACAAGCGCAGCCATGCTAG
>VCRD01002716.1:49451-68097 GCA_006783055.1 Trinorchestia longiramus
GCTAGTCAAATCATGCTAGTCAAGCTACGCTAGTCAGGCATGTTAGTCAGGCTATGTTAGTAAAGTCATGCTAGTCAGACCATGCTAATCCAGCCATACTAGTCAGGTCATGTTAGTCAAGCAATGCTAGTCAAACAATGCCACTCCAGACATATTAGTCAAGTCACGGTATTCGTCATGCTATTCAAGTCATGCTATTTAAGTAATGCTATAAAGACATGCTATTCAAGTCTTGCTAGTCCAGTCTTACTAGTCCAGCCATGCTTGTCAAGTAATGTTTTTCAAGTCATCCTTGTTAATACATGTTATTCAAGTTATGCTTGTCAAGTCATGTTATTCAAGTGATGCTTGTCCAGTCATGCTTGTCAAGTGATGCTTGTCCAGTCATGTAATTCAAGTCATGCTTCACCAGTCATGTTTGTCACGTGATGCTTGTCAAGTCATGTTATTCAAGTCATGCTTGTCAAGTCATGTAATTCAAGTCATGCATGTCAAGTAATGTTTTTCAAGTCATGCTTGTCAAGTCATGTAATTCAAGTCATTCTTGTCCAGTAATGTAACTCAAGTCATGCTTGTTCAGTCATGTAATTCAAGTCATGCTTGTCCAGTAATGTAATTCATGTCATGCTTGTTCAGTCATATAATTCAAGTCATGCTTGTTCAGTCATGTAATTCAAGTCATGCTTGTTCAGTCATGGAATTCAAGTCATGCTTGTTCAGTCATGTAATTCAAGTCATGCTTGTTCAGTCATGTAATTCAAGTCATGCTTGTTCAGTCTTGTAATTCAAATCATGCTTGTTCAGTCATGTAATTCAAGTCATGCTTGTTCAGTCATGGAATTCAAGTCATGCTTGTTCAGTCATGTAATTCAAGTCATGCTTGTCCAGTAATGTAATTCAAGTCATGCTTGTTCAGTCATGTAATTCAAGTCATGCTTGTTCAGTCATGTAATTCAAGTCATGCTTGTTCAGTCATGTAATTCAAGTCATGCTTGTTCAGTCATGTAATTCAAGTCATGCTTGTTCAGTCATGTAATTCAAGTCATGCTTGTTCAGTCATATAATTCAAGTCATGCTTCTTCAGTCATTTAATTCAAGTCATGCTTGTCCAGTCATGTAATTCTAGTCATGCTTGTCAAGTGATGCTAGTTACATGACAGCAGAGTCATCACTTACAACACGCTGGCACGGTTACTGCTCTCACTCCACTGACCTCTGATTCACACCAGCGTTGCTCACTCGTGTGTTCTTTCAGGAGTCCACAAAGCTCGCATAATTCGTAAATTTTTAGCCTCTCGGAATATATGTTGAAACAGATTGATGATAAAATTAAGCTCAATTGCTAGATCGAAGCATCGAACATTCTGCCAAATACCGAGTTAAAATTGCTTTTGACCTCAAATTTCGTCGAAAATCCAGTCGAAAGTTTTTTTCAAAGTGCCGGGCTGCAAAAGTGTGAGACATGAGTTAATTAGTAATCATTGATCTCTATGCCATGAACGCTCCACTGATCTTTTGAATGAATGGGAAAAAACTAATCTCATCAAATAATAAAAACCTGAGTAGGTCAGCGGAATACTAAATACTAAAAATACTTTTGCGAATAGAATAATATATGTAAGTAAACATTAGTTTAGATTTCCACTCATGACTGCAACTTTTGTATAGCAAACTGCAGTGCTGTTGCGTAAGGCAAGTAAATCTGTTATATCAGTTGATCATTCATCACATAAGACACTCTTCGTACCCGTGCTTCTAAAATTTAAAGCTCTTTAACAACACTGAAGTAATTTAAGGACTGCCAGCAGGTATACGCTGTATGACCTATAACTAAAAACAGGCCTTGATCACCAGCAGGAGTTTTATCTTGGAGTTACAAATGCTTTGAATTAAGAAGAAGAACTTGGAATTATTAGGACTTTGGAACATCTGTGATTTTTTCCCGTGCTGTCAACATTTTATTAATAATAATCATAATTGCTCAGAAAATCTATACCTCACCGACCTTCTTGCTTCAGATGAACTGGACACTACCTAGCAAGATTCTACTGGCAGACAAAGACAGAAAATATGAAAAAGAAATGCTGGGGATGTCTTGAGTTAATTAAGAATCGCCTGTTCACTATATAATATGAACGACCTGTGCTGGCTCTTGGATGGCGGTCGTGTACTCGTACTCTACCTTCGCAGCATTCACCAGCTTACAGCTCTAACGGTCGAGTGTGATTCGTCAACCTAGTTACATAAATAATAACCAATTGTTGATTAAGTTCGACGACTTTTATCAAGTTGGATACTGTGCCATTGTATGCTATATATACGGATATATATATATATATATATATATATATATATATATATATATATATATATATATATATATAAAGGTTGCGGCCACATAACCTTTTCAAAGAAATGCGCTTTGAAAACAGCAAGTTATGTAGTTATGTTACTGCACCCTGTATATATGCTGAATATTTATTGTTATATACACAAATATACCAATGATAGATAATATGCGTACTCATCTACTGAATAAAAATTTTGTCGGTGATTATCTCAATCGAAAAACAAGAGGTTGTTGCTTACCTTTCGCAACAGCGCTTCTCCTATAAGGCTTTCAGTACACACATGTAAGGACAAATTACTTCTTAAATTCTACATATCAGGATAAAGCTCAATGCCATTCTAACGAAAGAACAGCCTTTAACATTCAGCTCTTGCCATAACACAATGAATGAAGTGGCATCAAATCCGATCTCTTAGCAAGACAATAAGAGGTATTTCGATCATCATTTCTCATCGTCACAGAATATACACGAGTGGCAGTCCTACCTTCATCTCTAGCGACACACAGTATGAAAGAACAGGAGTTCAATTTTTATCCTGAGCGCTAAAAAAAGGCAGTGAGTCCTAACTTTTTATCGACACCAAACAAGAACGCCATTTCTACCTGCATCCTTCACAGTCACTGAAAGAATGTCATTTGAGGTCTCATCTCACATTAATTCTCAGAGCAAGAACGCCATTTAAAGCCCACAGTTCTGATCGAGTCACTGAAAAAGTATGACATGAGGCTTTATTTTTGAAGAAGATTAACACGAAAGAGCAGCAGCGGCAGAGCCCGAATTCCCGGAGCGCAGAAGTGAGAGCTGCCGCAGCTGCGCTCTCAGAAAGACGTACCACCGTCAGGTGCGGAACAGAACAGGACGCGGGACAATTCAGGCATCAGTCGCAAGGCAGCTGTTGCAACAAGTGCAACCGGGCTGTCTGCTGCAACAAGTGACCGTTCCCAGGCTCTACTCACTTCCTTCTTAACGCTGCAGCTGTTCGCTCTGGTGAGACAAACTGTAGCTGGCTCTGAGCAATTTTGTACCTGCTTCTTGCTTATTGTTAAATTAAAATGGGTTGGTTATCTTGAAAGATGCATGCAAAGTCGTACTGAAACGGGAAAATTAGTTTTTTTGTAACTGTTTCACTCGTCTGCCAAAATTCGAGTGATAATCATTGGTAAACGAGAATAGGAGACACGTGCGGAAAATTAGTGTACGTTGTTGCTCCAATGTCAGTGTGGATTGTTTATGACGAAGCTTAACTTGAACTTTGATTGGAGTTTCCTTCACACATTCATGAATGCAGTTCAGAGACAGAATTCATACTGGGTGCTAATTAGTTGGCTAAGACAATCTAAAAGATTTTACAGCATTAAAGTCAAAGAGAATTTTAAGAATTTCATCTGTTCCAGTTGAACTAAATCCATATTTTCTTGAAGAGTCTGAATCATCTTTACTCGCAGACCAAAACTAATGTTCAGGTATAGTGAAATCTGATGTTTCAAAAAGTGATAAAATTCACTTCATTTCTTTAAAATGATCCCAGGCTGTGTCCTGGTAAGCTATTCTAAACCTCAACCACAGGTATTCGGGACTCGCCATAAGTTTTTCTTTAAGTTATGTAAAACATTGCCAGCTTGGTGAATTACTTTCAGCAGCTCAGAGAGTTATGAAGGTGCTCATGTCCATTTCAGGGAGATTATCGTTATGTTGATTATGACGCCACCGTTTAATCTTTATTGCATTCCTCACCTTGAAGTAAAATTTTCTACTTTCTGAAACTGAGTGTAGTTTTCTTTTTTTTTAGAGATCTTCTTGAGTTTGCTTATATTTTTGCATAGATGTTTTCGTGGTTTTGGCGCTGGAGAAAAGATGGTTGCTGAAGCAGTTTATGATTTTTTGCATGTAATCGACTTATGAACTAATAATTACAATTATTGCTCAAAAAATCATTAACTTACCGGCTGTCTTCCTTCAATTGAACTAGCAGCTACCGACAAAAATCGATTTCAAACATAAAACGAGAAAAATGTGGCAAATATATACCAGCAATATTAAATTGTAAAATTAACTAATTGAAATGGTCTGTCAATGTTAGAACTTTGCTTGCTTTTGCTGTGAATGGATGAGGTGCGTGAAATAGATCATCAATTAAATTTTGTCGACATTCACTGAGAGTCACACAGAAAATATTCTTATCGTCTCACCTTGGAGGCATCGGAAATTTCAGAAGTATCTTCAGATAAGTTCGAAATTATTCTTATGAGGTATTTTACGTTTGATAAAACAATAAAAATAATAAAAATAATATCTACTCTTCAATCAGTATCAGACAGTCAACGGACAGTATTTTCAGAATTAAATAAAACTTGAAGTTACTTTGACAAGTGTTAGCTCAAAACAAGTTATCACATTTTCCATACTCACAAATTTCATAAAAACGCTTCGCACTCTGAATACTCCCCTGCCATTGATGGGGTGCTTGGAATACTCCCCTGCCATGCTGGGGTGCTTGGAATACTCCCCTGCCATGCTGGGGTGCTTGGAATACTCCCCTGCCATGCTGGGGTGCTTGGAATACTCCCCTGCCATGCTGGGGAGCTTGGAATAGATAAAACTTCTGCCAGCGAGGTGGAATGACTAATCATGTATGACTATAATCCATAATGGATTTTACATCACTCATTGTTAAATCCTGAAGAGTAAAAGAGTGACGATAGAAGGGTAAACACGAAGCAAAGCTCAGTATTTCATGGGTAAAAATAGAATTGAAAAAGATTTTTTAAACCTTCATCTCTTAAGTAGTATTTTTTCGGTCGGTGAAGTTCTATGAAGAGTTTTACAAATTGACAATAAATAAATGCATTAGCATGCTCTATTGTAGGTACTATTATATTTCAATAGCATTCATTGGTACTCTGTAGGAGATTTTATTATGTGAGGTGATACGAGGAAAACAAGAGAATACAAGACTGAAAACAAGGAAATACATGTCTGAAAACAAGGCTATCAGCTACTGCACTAAATGTATGACAGATATAAAATCGTAATTGTAAACTGAAGCAGCAAAGACTAGCTTTATCTATAGATGTACACACCATACGCATGTACTTCAAATTTAAAGGTCTTGAAAAATAATTTGTTAAAAAGGAAAATAAAAACTGAATCATATACGAATAACCAATCAAAGTTATTTACAGCTGATTTAGAAGTTATGAATAAAATGTAGGTTCTATAGTTACCTCAGGATAACATAGAAGCTATGACAAACATCCGGTGTTCTCAAACTATGACCTGAAGTGAACATGGACACAGCGGTTGACAGTGGGCATGCTATGGAGCGCGAGACGGGCGTGCGCGAGACTACTGCTGTCCGCTCACTTACTGTATGTACTCCTGAATATTGCGTAGGAGTGAGACCAGTCAATTTTCTAGTGGCAGCATTGAAAATGTGATGGGAGAATATGAGAAAAATGCACGAGGGAAAGAGATTTTACAAAAACTCACATACATGAACGTATGACGATAATTTTAGTACGTTCAATAGTTTTGGTTTTAACCCTGTTTTCTCATCCAGAAATACCACCTTTCAGATATAACGTTTTTCCAATAAGCAAAATTAATGGGAATGAAGTTCGTCCTGTAAGCACTTGTGCAAATAATTTGATGCCCATGTTTCTGGGTTCATCTCACCTGTTATTAATTAGAGTCAGTTGTTATCCTTTATTCATATCAGGTTATTATGGACTTTAATACGTTGACTCCAAAGTGGTACGTATGTGTACCACTTAGGTTAGGTTCTGTAATTTTTTCAGATCCTTCTAGTGACTATGCGTACAAAGTGAAGTTTTACACCAATCAGGCAATCAGAGGCCACGTGTTAAGTATATTTTTCACGCTTGAAGTCAGGTCATCTTATGTACAAAGTTTGTTCTCCTCCCCTGGTTAAAGTCAGATTATTCTATTCTTTAGCCAGGATTCATGATTTTGATTCATGTCAGACTACTACATTCTTTATTTACTTAAATGTTCGTCAGTGTCAGGGTATTAGTCTCCCTTTCCAGCATTCCTGACTCACGGAACGCTTCTCATCTTTTTTCACGTTGAGGATAATAATCTTCAACATTGCACCAATCACTTTCGTTAGTTTTCAGTGTTAATTATTGCCTCTACAAATCCTGAAATTTCTCATTTTGAAGTTTCCATGAAAGAGAATCTCCAATCTAAATGTAGATCCTCTATTTTAGCTAAACGTGAATATAGTTGTAAATGGAGGAGACTCGGATGCCAGTGTCAGATGACTGTTCAATTATAGATGCGTGTATGATATCCCGAGTGCTGGACTTGGCCATGTTTTTGGCAGCTCATATCATATCTCGTGAAGAAAATGTTTACCAGTATCTCACCAGAATAATTTGTAATTTTATACACCTAACGAGTCTTTCAATTTCTCATGATGTCCTCTGCAAAATTCCTTTGTAATATCAAAACGACTGGCACGGACTAGATTCAGGAGAGTTTTTTAATATAGGGTGCAGCAACATAACTTCTTTTTTTCAAAGCAAAGTGAAAAAATGAGACAATAGTTTCCTAAAGTTAATAAGAAACTTGTATTACAATCAAAATGAATTGTTTTCAGTGCACTGAAATGAATAAAACCACTGAGACGAGTTTTTGAAGGACATCCAGATTCGTTGAGACGCGGGTATTGTTTTGAAAAAGCTGATGAAACTTTAGTCCGACCTGTTCCACACACAGCTGCAAATATGACAAAGTATACTGGCGCTTTCACCTAATTTTATTTTTTACAGAAAGTTACGCTTTACTGAAGGTAGTTGGTAAGGTAGTTGAAGTTATGAATTCAACCCATTAAGAGGAAATTAACTTTTCTAACCGAGAGGCTTTGGGCTCTAATGTTAGAAGTTATTTTTAGAACAGAACTTTGAAGGTCAAGGGTAGTCGTCCAGCTATTTTTTAACTTTAACGAAATTAATTAATTATTCAGGTACAAGTTTAAACTTCATGGAAATTGATTTCTTCTTTCATAGTCAAAGTAAATAAACGAGTTTTGAAATAGGTTAATTAAAGATAAGCAACAGCTCACTTCATCGTGTATGATCCTCAAACTGGTACGGCATATATGAGGCTCAAAACGGCACAAATAAAATTCATGGGGGCCCAAATGAGCCTCAAAGTACCAGAAATGTGGCTTAAAATGGCACAAATGAGATCCAAACCTCATTAATAGGACTTGAAATAACGAATCAGGTTCTTAAGCGCATAAACCAGGCTCGAAACAAGCAGTTTCTGTGGGATCAAAAAGCCGTGTGAGTTTCTTTAGTGACATTCTAACATGCGGAAATAAGTTATTTCGAAAGATATGTGAGTCCTACACCTACCCGATCAAAATCCACTTATATTAGCTATCGCCACAAGTAAAATCTGCAGCATGACGAGGTCGTCTATTTAATCTGGATGATCTGCAAACAGCGATAACAGCGATCATAACTATATTTTTCTAGCGAACAATTGTTATTGATATTTAAAAACTAAATGAAGGATCCAAGCATGTATTGACGCTAAACTCGTTCAATTTCAAAACTGTCTATAAGTTTTATTCTTATACATCTGCGTCCTAAAGTGAAACATATGTTTGAATATAAATACAGGCACACAATAACTTTCCGTACGACGTATAACTTTTACTTTAAAATATTCTTTGAAGACTGGCAACCGAATTGTTTAGTCTGCAAGTAATACTAAGGTCCTACTGATAAGCCAAACAATAACATCGGAGTAGACAATCTCACCATCACGTGTTGTTTCGAGTCCTGACGCAGTTTATTTATTCATTTGCCTGGACGGGACTGCCTACTCCAGAGGTGATGCTTGCGTTGCCCCGAGCATCTCAGCGAATACATAATAACTTCCATGTCAGGCTGCTGCATAAACGTAAACATAAAAACGCAGATATTTCCGAGAAGCTGAAGAAGCTACTACAACCAGCAGTGCATGCACAACACAATATTGTGTCGCTGGCAGATGCATTTGAGTTTTCTGAAAGATCTTTTCAAAGATGTTCTGGGAAGGTTCTAGGTAATAAAGCTTCGTTTCGAATCAAACGACAATATTTATTTTACTGAGACACTACAATAGGCGAGGCACACAGCAAGCAGTTCGAGACGGCAGCTTTTCACCGCTCCATGGAGAGATAAAATGAAACGTCTTTTAGTTGGACACTGTTCTGAATTTATCTCATGATCCATGGAAGTCAAGTATTTATCCATTATATAACTTTGTTCACTTCGAAAAGAATGAACGTATCATATCCTTTGTATGCATCGAAACAAGCAGGTTTTTTTAGACCCACGGAATGAAGATGTCAACACATTATGATCAATTGGTGGTCAAATCATACTTCCATTTACATATAATGAATCTTGGTTTGATGGTATTTTCCGCCCTGAACATTCCGTACATCATGCATGCTAATTTTGATGGAGCACAGTAAAACTTCGAACTTGCCGTCAAATTTTTATTTCACGAAACCGCTGGTAGAATTAGGCACCTAATTACACCAAAACTTGGAGTTTGATCAAGAGTTCCGACTCGCAGAAAAAATCAAGGACTTGAAGTTTTATGATTTGACATTCAAAGTTTCATAATCACGAGTAGCAATGCCTGAACAATTTTGTTGATAAATTGAAGTAGTATCTGGTGCTCTTGTTCGAATTACTATTTCGAGGTCTTATTTGTGATATTTGTGCTCACTTGAGGCAGATTGCTTTCTTTGACTCTCACACCACTGCGTAACGGGCGCAAAATGACCAGTTAGACACTGTATTTCAATCTAAGTGACTACAAAGAGCAATTAAGATGATTTTTCACTACAAAACTAAGTTGAAAAACTCTGACCATCTACTGAGCATTGGTGAAGATAGATCTCAATATATCAGTATAATGTGATGACTCATTATTTTACACTGTTGGGTTAATACTTTTATGTTATTTTTCCTTGAAATAAAATCTAAATCAATATTAATTCCAATTATTTAGTTATTTCAATTAGTATTCCAGCTGTCATTAGCTCATTGGGCCAATCGACCCCATTTTGTTAGGTTCCATACAAACTTCTATTACTCTACTCATATTTACTGCTGTAATCCTCTGAGCATCAGGGAAGAAAGGGTTAATTGATTTCCTTCAATAATTGTTAAGAGTTGGCTTCAACGAAACTGTAAGTAAGAATTGAGGAAACGACATCTCCCCTCTCAGTATTATATGGGGGAAAATATTTAATTTTATTCTTATGAGTCATTGTACAGATTAGTTGGTTACCACAAGCGCAATACTGAACTTATTCATTGTGAGAATTTACGTAAAATATTTCCTTAACTCAAGCAGAGAATAGTCGCTTCATTACTCTTAATTTATTAGTGAAATTAAACTCAACCTAAAATTCTGTCCTGATTTACCTGGTTTTAGTACCAGAGTTTTTTTATGTTTGTCAGAACGTCGAAGGGTTCCTGGAAGCAATTAACACGACTGTCATATGCAGTGGCAACGCAGTGCCTGTACGTGAAAGAGACTACGCACGACGTTCATGACAACTTAATTGTTTCAGCGGAGCTCGAACAGAACCATGTTCTTGCAGCTCCATCACTACGCAAGACGGAATCTCTAGAAATCACCCATTCTGTAATATATGGCTTCGTAACTTGTATTCACTGATTGAGGTTACTTGCACTTTTCTGCTGAGTTTTATAATGGAGTAAGATGCATCATAAAAATCTAAGTCATGTGTGTGTGGATAATGAATAACTTCTTGCCTGAACCAGTAAAGTATTTCCAGAATTGTTCTTGGAGAAAATTAGCATCATAGTTCTTTCGATTCTGAACACTTGATATCAAATTCCCATAGCATCACTCGGACTACATACTCGTTGAACGTCATGCTCGTGGGAAAATTTTCGGCTTCCAGAATATCTCTGAGAGATACTAACGAGTCCGCAACCCACACAACGATACGACTCTAATACAAACAGAGCAACGAGGTAGGTAGTATATGTCTCTAAAACACCTCACCATACACATGACGGTACTAAAAAATATCAAATTAAACAAACAATTCTCAACTGCGAATATAAGAGCTGTGACACTTGTGTAACGAGTGAAAAATTGTATTCTGAATATTAGTATCGAAGGTGTGAGGGAGTAAAATGGCTAAAGAAATTTCCCCTGAAACGTATTTAAATGAAGTCTAGTATAAGAGGATAGTAACCTGAACTTTCATATTTTATTACATTACGCTAATATTCATAACTACTTCAATAGGCAGCTACACATTTTGCTACTCTACATATTTTTGCAAAGTAACTGACTCATCCAATTATTTGTGTTACAAGAGTTACTAGAATTTTTTAAATGTAGTGAAAAACCCCATTTGCATTTTTCTGAATGGCTGGTAGAAATCTAAAACTAGTATAATTAGTGTAAAGACGTATTACTGCTAAACCCTTCGATTGAAATTTTGGTTTAGAAATAAGAAGCTGGACAGCAATTTCAAGCCGATTTCGTTCTAGAAACATGAAAGGAAAGTCACGTGAGATAGTCTCAACGCCGCTGCACAGTGAATCCTAACCGACGTTTGAACACTGATTTCCATTTGTTCCTTAGGGCCCTGCTCCTTCTGAAGGCTCTCAACCCCGAATGACATTACAGCAGCCACCGCAGGATAATTCTGTGGTTAGTAGCACTCTGCCTTGCGAAATGAGTTTTTTTGAAGGCTTTATGTTCTTAATTGGATGGAAGGTGCTAGATTTTAAAAGTCCCTCTTGTATAAACGATCCTAGATTCACTTTTTAAAAAATGAAGTAAATAAAATTGGTCATCTAACGGAAATATTCATTAGAAACTAATTTCCTTACCTTTCAATTACGTCGTAGAAAATGGAATGAAAGTGAATGTATCACTTAAGTTTCGAATCACTTAACACTGGACCTGTGTATGTATGTTTGCAGTATGTTTGAGTGACTGAAATGCTTGTGACTAAGGTGTATGCATGGGATTGAAATATCTGCATAATTGAAGTGCATGTGCGTGATTGGTGCCTTTACGCTAGACAGCATGGACTTGATAGCAGCCCAAGAATGGACCGAAAGGCTCGTTCTTGTTGTCATATTCTTTTCTATTCTATTCTGAAGTTATGGAGAGAATTATTAGTAGAAACACGGAAATATCGATTTATTTTATGGTGGTAACTTGATACAAGCGTCTTTATTTCAGCTTGCAAGACGGAGAATAAAAAGAAAAATTCCCATCCTTTTAAATAATATTTTTATTTTACAACGCAACACATTCATTCGAAAGGCATTTCAATGCTACAAAAGGTTTTTGTAGAGATTTTCTTGTATGGTATATGCTTTTAAAATAACTTTCTAATGTATACAGTTTCTCAGATCCTCAGATTCAATATCTTAATTAAGGCAAGAAATCGACATCAGCAAATGATTCAAAACTACCACTCTCATTACTTCCAATGAACTAAAGACAACACCAAAAACGTGGCTGTTACCTCTTTCAACGTCATCTGCGTTCACACTAATGAGCCTGCGTTACATAGCCCACTTAGCCCCAAATTCGTGAACCACGAAATGACGAAGTTTCCTCCAACTTTGTTCATTTTAACACATATATACTCTTCTAATGATAATTTTTATGAAAGTTTATACAATCTCTTTCAGCTCCCTATTACGTCTAACGCGTTCCTTTGCAGCTCAAAGCCCTACATAAAAATGTTTTGAAAAAGAGCTCTGAAACGCTGTTACTCAAATGAAGGCCTAGAAAGAGTTCGTTATGGATACCAGACCAGAAGATTTGGGATTAGGATGCGTGTCTTGAGGAAATCAAGTTGGTGTAAAATTCTTTCTCTCAGTTTTGCAAGGTCAAGACCCTAAAAATTAGAGAAAGGGTAAAAAGATATTTAGAAATGTATTAAAGATGAAAGTTAAAGAAGTAAAATTTACGAGTATATTGAAGGTGTTAGAGAATATGGGCAAAATGATGGAAGGGTGTTACGTGAATAGGATAACAAGATTAGAGGCGAGCGGAAGAAGTAGAAGGCAGATCGAGGTTTGGAAGGATTACGTAAGAGGAAAATCGATGTTTGACATAAGCGGGTGTGTAGAGTTTGCCAAGTTATGACCTAGAGGTGGGATTGATTGGCCAGTACATATATATTCTGCACTAATGAGACTCCACATGAGGATTTGCACTATGATGCGACTTGAGTAAACAAGCTCGAGCTTGATAGTTCTGTTCCTATCTTCCCAATGAATGAAAAACGAAAGAATTTAGGGAAAATGGTCGGGAACGAAACAGTGACCTTTCAAGTCATCAATTAGTCTCCGGTCTCAATTTCTTTATTGGGAAAAGTACCGCTACATGTTACGCTGAATCATGTGAGTTTTTGTCATTTTGAGCTTTGATAGTGGAAATTCTATGACTCACTTGCGTCATTTTGCGTGTACTTAACCTCGTGAATGCACGCCTATGTACTGTTAAGCTACATGGTAAATTAGAAACTGCTGCTTTTGGATAGAGTTTCCTATCATCTGCCAGAGAGAAACTGGTTTCACACACTTTTGGGCAATACAAATAAGCACATCATTTTTAGTGATCGTCAGTTATAAATAAGGATTGAACACGCCGAGAAATTTAACTTGCAGGGGCTATAAATTTTTTTAACCTGATTATTTCAAAATGTTGTGCACAAAGTTTGCGCAAAGTGTTGAGTTTTGACGATGCTCAGCAGTTTGTACAACACTCAAAAAGCGGTTTAGAAGGCTTTCTGCCGCTCAAGTCTATGCGAACGGAGCCCTAATTGGGAACTGTGGGACGCTGTGAGCAAAATATGGAAATGTGTAGAAACTTGCCTGTGGAAATTTTTGATTTGTAACGTGTTGTTTGTAAAATGCCTTTTCAATATTTTCTTGTCATTTTCATGTAAAAAAGATTCCTCTACGATGCAATTTTTAATAAATAAAACAGCTGGCGCTATTGTTTGAAGCTCTTACTTCAACATTGTTCTAGCTGCTCTGCAGGGACTGTCGAATTGAAAGGAAAAAACAACATGAGTTGCGTGGAAATTTTTTGCGTTTATATTGCAATTTTGAAATTCTCGGATATATCTCCTTGAGAAGATTTTCTTATTTGCAATCAAATATTTGGATTAGCGTGTTGACAGTTGCATATCCGAGAGTCGACAGCTTCGAAATTTAATAGGACCTACCTCAGGTTACGATTTTTTGGATACAGCACCAGCAAAAGGGTATAAATATTCTGTGCTGGTCGTTACTTCAGACAAGTTTAGGGATTGGCTGAAACTATGCAGCGGAATGAGAGAAGTGGGGTCACGGAGAATTAATGGAGTTAAAAATGATGAAACACAAGGAAATGGAGCGGAGATTTATTGGCCTTAGAATGCATTCAACTCTATGTCTTAGTTACACTACAAACTGTCTTGAATCCGGTACACTGCGTGGCGGTACACTGCGTGGCGGTACACTGCGTGGCGGTACACTGCGTGGCGGTACACTGCGTGGCGATACACTGCGTGGCGGTACACTGCGTGGCGGTACACTGCGTGGCGGTACACTGCGTGGCAGTACACTGCATGGTGGTACACTGCAGAAGCCCTCCGGAGGGTAATGCCCAACAATTAGCTGATTGTGCTCCTTTGGCCGCAATCTCTGCAATTGTTACACAATGTGTCTCATAGATTATGTTGCAAGAAAACAAGACAAACGGAATTGATCAACACAAAAAATATTCATTAGAATGTAAAATGGAATTTTTCACAGAACATGCTTGATTTTTTCACTTGAATATTTCTTTATTTAGGGTTGATGTGCAGGCAAAAGTTAAAACAGGGACTTAGGATGTCAATATTTATAGCTTAGGTTAAAATGAACATGAAGACAAGTGAAAGAATCGAGCACATGACGGTGAAGGTTAAACTTTCTGACAATACTAGTGCTGTCGACTAGCAAAGACTGCGTGACAAGTTTTTTGTGATTTTCTAGCATATATTACCTGCATTGCTAAGTGTACTGGATTTCTCATACATAAGTTTGTGCTGGGTAATCTATTACTTGGAAACAGCTACACTTTTAGCAAAAGTTAAATGCTATTGAATTCTTGAGTTTCCAATACTTCATTTTCAAAACTGTTGTCTTAAAACTGAGTAGTGACAAGTAGTGTAAATCTATGTACATAATAAATATTAGTATCCGAATAACTTACCTCATCCGCACCCATTTGCTGGAAATACGAGTATAAGGCGATATTGGAAGGAGAGAAAGTTAATCATATTATGGAAAGTGTCATGACACTTACTAGAAGTAACTTACCCTAACGCCTAAAAATATTTTATTTTATTGTAAAAATATTTTTCACAAGTTTGTTTCGGTTCGAAAACAATGTAATTGGGAGAATCCTCGGCTTTTGCACAGCCATCAACGGAGTCTGTGTCCTTTGACGAGGAAACCTCCATCAATTGCGGGATTATGGCGAAATTTCGTCGATAAGGCGGCAATCAATAAAAACTCGCATTAAGCTCTAGGCTAGACTGGTCACTGAAAACTTGAGATATGCGCAATACCGAGAACTCGGATATTGTTTTGGATCGACATGTGCCTTTATGTAGGGCTGAATTCATCGATATCTTTTAGGATGCTAATAGGCACAATTCCAGCTGATACATCAACACGTTTGATGCAAGGCTGATTTTTACTCTGGTGTCTTTATCTGATTGGAACCCTCAATTGCTCATCATTGTGACCATGACTAGGCGACATTTCAGTATCAAGCACTTTTCATCTCCTACCAAAACGGAATATTTGTGGCCAAGGAAACCGCTGAGGCCTTTGGTAAAAACTGGATCCAAATGTATATCCAAAATTGCAGCCTCCAACAGTCTATCTTTGACATTTCTAACCTCGCTCCGTACCGCAACGCAATCAGTTGTGATCGACAATAAAGCAATCAGCTGTTATCTGTAGATTGAAGTCATAATGAATGGAGCAGCTATGTGTTTTAAGTAAACAGGTCACAGTTTGAATGTGCCAAAAGAAAATCAAATGGTGCTGTTTGTGAGACCCACTCTGAAACGACGCAATTAGAGGCAAGATCCAAGAAGAGACTCTTCGGGATTATTCGATTTTCTGGGTGACGATACGAGAAAGTCTAATTCCTTGATCATGTGAAACGTCCCAGTCGCAGTAGGTTTTGGCATCCATTTGCGATATATCTGGAAATTTTCTGACTGGTGGAAATTTCAGTCTATTTTGTAGTAAAGTACCTAAACAGGAGAACATTACCACAAGTGTAAAATTGAATGTACTTAGTAGAACAGGACCGATTCGATCGTCTCTTTCAGTGATGGAAACCTGTACCCGAAATTTTCATCGATCAACATCAGTAGAAGATCTCATGCCACAATGATAGAATGATGTCTTCTGCCATAGCATGAAGCATGAGCACTTAAGTGGAGACTAGTGAAAGTTGTGGCTTTGATTTTATTTTACGAATTTGCTGTGCTCAGAGAAGGATGTCACGGTCAGAGAGAAGAAGTACGGGCTATAAAAACTAGTACAGTTGACGTTATGCCCAGAGACATTAGTTGTGTACCAGCCTGACAGAGCTCAAGTAATTTTCCCTACACTGTACGCAATGAATGCAAATGGTTTACTTGATGTCACCCGACATACGGACGTAGAAGTTTAGTGTTAAGAATATTTTTCATCTATTGGAAGATTTATTTTTTGCGCAAAATATTTATCTCAGAAGGAAGTGTCCTAAACAGTGCCCATGAGTTAGGTACGCTAAATGCACTAGTATTCAGTTCAGAAAAGGATGCTGTAAAAAGATAATGAGAGGCTATAAATATATAAAGACATATCCTTAACATAGATAGGATATAATATCACGAAAAAATTAAAAGATAGCATAAAAAAACGCCATGAAGTGGCGAGAGTGATGAAACTCGTTTTCAATTCATCAGAGATTTTATTGCTACTGAGTTTTGAATGAAAACTTCTGGATAATATATTTTTAGATACTTCAGCTTTATTAACTTACAAATAAATTTACTGTACGAGAAGGATGCTTCTAACCATACTGACATTGATTGTCACCCTACAGAATGAGTTCGAGTAGTTTAGAACCTCATAAAGTTACCAGAACGAGTTTAAATTTTTATGATGAATTATATTGTAGAGTGACTGTCTCTTTGCTAAAGCATATGAAATCGTTTATCTAGGAATAAATGACAGTTTCTCTAGCACGACAATAAAGAAAATTATTCGAGTTGTACGAACTTTTTTGTTCGTCATTTTTGGAAAAATAAATGTTATGATAGTTAGGATTTTTCATGCCCGCCAAATCGTTCTCTAAAGGTTCGAGTCGCTCATAACAAAATTGTTATTTTCATGGAAATTATTGCCGTGTTCAAGAGGAAGGTAAGCTTGAGTGTAACGCCTCTTTTGACTTAAGACCGAGCAGTGAAAAATTCTTCGTAGTCGGATCATTTACTGGTTTGGACGGTATTAAGAACCTGATATTCATATTTATTCCTCAAACTAATTTCGTAAATATTATTAACGCGCCAATAAGGCGGTAAATATGCAACCTCATCTCCTGCCCTCGAGAGAGTGACGGGGACTCGCGCTCATCCAAAAGTCTCGGGAAATTGATACGACTTTTACGAAGTCATCAAACGGGGTGGCGCCACTGATGTATTCACAGCTCCCATTTTCTTGCCTACTCTCTAAGTCACACTGGTTTAATTAATTGATACGTGCAGATAAAAGATGATTTGCTCTTCCTGCTTGATGGTGTGATGTCGAGCTCGTTGTGGATATAAGTACTCATTTAATGCGTATTTATTTACAAAAGATAATTACTGCATGACAGATTGAACCTACTGTTGTATCACTGAAAAATATTCCCTCAAGTGAAATTTCAAGCAGAGGTTGTAGTTTTATTGTTAGGTTAACATTAACTACGAATATATGAAATAAATCATGCACAGGAATGTATCACTATTTTCCATAAATGGTACGAACACTGGTACTTGGTATTATGGTGACATTTACAACTGAGGTACTAGTTACACTACGTGCTATCAATAAAATAACAATGATAGGCAAGTAGTAGTACACTAATAACGTGATGTAACGGTAATCACCATAATAATAAAAAATCAATAATAGTAACTATGATTCTAATGATAATGACAGTTTAATAACAAAAATAATGACAATAGAAAATTTTAAGAACTGCTTTGGGTTAAATGTTACAATTCAGTTTCTTTGTTTACAGCTGTAAATATTCAATACTAGTGCAATACCCGTTAATAATTTGTTCCCAAACAAATCAGTTTTGGACTTGGGAAGAGAATTAGTTTTCTATCGAACGAACAACGTCCTTCTTGCTGTCGAAGTCTTGCTACTTCTCTCTTACGGTTGGACACGTTTCTATCCATCTTGGCCTTTTTTGCTGGAATTTTATTCTGAAATATCCTCTATTATCTCTTTGAAGCTTTTCAAGAAAATCACAATCCCAAAATCAATAACTCAATTTCCAAAATCTTTGGCCTTATACTGAGTAGTAGCCAGGTTACTGGTCAAACTAATTTACAACATTTCTTTTCACATTATCAATTAAAAGAGAGCGTCCACTCACGGTTATTATCCTAGCATGCATTTCGGTATGTCTCAATTTTTCGAGGCAGTGTACCCGTGCCATCAAAAATGATGGCAAAAAATATTTATAAATCTTTATTGAGATAATCTTTCTCTCGCTCTTTTTTTCGCTCTCGAGTCAGTCTTTTTTTTCGTTCGAGTAGAGTTGCCATGCTTAAGCTTATTTCAAAGGTTATTTTTCTTGTGACAGCAATAAACACTTAGAATACAGTATTTTTGAGCCGCAATATACCGCCGAACTCGGTATCCACGATACGGACTCGAGTATATAAGGCTCTGGATCTCTCTAATTTTTTTGGAAGTGACTTATTATAGTGAACTTGTACAACGAAAATGAGTGTATTAATTTACCAGTGAACTGAAACCAAGACCGCCGGTGCTAATCAATTCTTAAGAGCGTGACGCAAAATCAATTTGCAAAATCTTTGGCCTTATACTAGGTGATAGCCAGGTTACTGGTCAAACTAATTTAAAACATTTCGTTTCGCATTATCAATTAAAAATATCAAATCATTATGATGAATTTCAACAGAAAAAGGTCAAAAAAAA
>VCRD01002716.1:69468-79904 GCA_006783055.1 Trinorchestia longiramus
TATAAGCATTGTATTGTGGATATCAAAGGCACCCGCTCACTATGAAATAATTTTTTCTGTTATTAGTTTTCTTCTTTTACACGACCATTTTATCGGTAGATAAGATACAGAATGAAAGTTCTGTTTAGATTCATGAAAAATATTAAGATTCTAATGATACCACAGGTAGAACTGAAAAATGTATTAATTTTATAGATCCTTAAGTTTGTCACTTTTAAATCACGGGTACTATCTAGGCCATGTTTTCGATAGCAAAGATTCAGAATGGAAGTCCTGTATATATTAATGAAAAGTATTCATTTAAAATACAATAGTTATCGTAAACCTTTAATGCATTTATCTTTAAAACAATTTCAAATTATTCAAATCTAAATCATGGAATTTTTACGGGAACTAGCTAGTGATAGTATAATGGAGTATCAGTTATGTAGCTCGTGCTTACATGACGTACAGAAAGCATATCTATACTATAATAAGAGCCACGTCCGTCCGTCTGTCCGTCTGTCTGTCTGTTTGTGTGTCACACTCTTCTAATCGATAGCTTTGATAGCAACAAGGATAAAGCTTAAGAAATACAAGAAAGCATTCTATTGCATTATTTTTCTGTGGCAATTCAATTTCCTCCCACTTGCATTATGGTATCCAGAATACACAATCGGCTTATTTTTACAAATAGAAATTTTCTTTGGATCTTTTTCTGTTGAAATCCAGTATGAGGCTTTGATATTTTTAATTGATAATGCGAAAAGAGATGTTTTAAATTAGTTTGACTAGTATCCTGGATACCACTCAGAATAAGGCCAAAGATTTCGGAAATTGAGTTATTGTTTTCGGAATTATGATTTTCTTGAAAAGCTTCAAAGAGATAGTAGAAGATATTTCAGAATGAAATTCTAGCAAAAAAGGCCAACATGGATAGAAACGTGTCCAACCGTAAGAGAGAAGCGGCAAGAATGATTTCATCGAGTGGTGATCTTCTCAAACGCTTTTCAACCAATGATTGACTCTCTTTTCGCTCAATTTGGAAATTTCATTTTGGAAATTTCATCAGAAATTTCTAACCAGAAAAACGTTTTCTCCCAGTACTAGCGAAACTTCCTTAAATATCGATCATGATATTATTAACCGTATATTAGCAGGCATTGTACTAAGCAAGAGTATATAATCTGGCGTTATTCACACTAGAATAAGCAATTCATGATCAATGCTAGCGAATCCCTCATTGCCTCATTTCAGTATTTAGAATAATGGCTAGAAT
Source organism: Trinorchestia longiramus (assembly GCA_006783055.1). Taxonomy (NCBI): domain Eukaryota; kingdom Metazoa; phylum Arthropoda; class Malacostraca; order Amphipoda; family Talitridae; genus Trinorchestia; species Trinorchestia longiramus. The sequence goes on from VCRD01002716.1 coordinate 70,727, forward strand.
ATTCATATGGTGCGGGCTAGCATTGTTCATATTATGATTGATAGATGATAAAATGAACGCTAGCACTTTTATAGTACATCATATGATCTTATGATGCAATGCAATGCTGTTATACAGGGTGTCCCACAAAAATGTACCCAACTTCCCACAAAAATATCCCCGAATTTTTAATTGATTATATCTCCGCTTTAAATTAACATATTTTAATTTTTTTTCAAAATGTAGTAATTTTTTTTTCGAATAATTTTAGTTTTTGAAAATTGGATGAATTATTACTTCACACTAATAAATTTACTAAAGGGGGTAGAAAAACTATTTGTTCAGAGGAAAATTTTGAAAAAGAACACTGGTGTTCTTTTTCATATCTCAATACCTACTGTTAAAAATAAATTCACAAAAATGTATCCTACATACCAACAAGTATTTAAACCCTCTGAGAGATTATTTGCTTATTAATTTCATCATTTGAACACCCCCTAAAATGCAACTGACTAAAGAGCAAAGAATTTTCATCGTATTGGAATTTGAAACAACAAAAAACTGTAAACAAGTTAGAAGAGCATTTAATGAAACATTCCCGGAAAGGAACTCGCCCGATAAGAAGACTGTGTATCGCACAGTTAGAAAATTCAATGAACATGGAAGTATCAGCAACCGATACAAAGGAAACTCAGGAAGGAAAATAATTCAAAGAACCGAAAATAACATCGCAATTGTCCAGCGAGCGATTACAGAAAATCCTACAACCTCTGTCAGGCGCAATGAGACCAACCTCTCCAAGTCTACATTCCATAGAATTTTAAAGAAAGATATTCGTCTTCATCCGTACAAGATGCAAATCAAGCATGAGTTACTGCCCTGTGACTATGCCAGGAGGAGAGAGTTTTGCAATTGGTTTATTTTGAAAGATCAAAGGTTTACGGAAAGGTTGGTAGTTACCGATGAAGCAGCATTTTCTATGAACGGAAGAGTGAATACTCAAAATGCTATGTTTTGGAGCAATAATCCACCAGAAGGAAATGTATTCGAAAAAAGCATAAGAAGAGAGAAGCTGTCAGTTTGGGCTGGTCTTTGTGGAAATGGAAATGTTATTGGACCCTTCTTCTATGATGAAAATCTGACAGGAGAAATTTATTTAGAAATGTTGAATGAATTGATCATTCCATCATTGGAACTTGCTTATCCCGGTAATCAATTTCAACGCCTTTGGATCCAACAAGACGGTGCTCCTGCCCATCGACGAATCATAGTTAAAGCCAGATTGCAAGAAGTTTTTGGGCAGCGGATTATTTCTCTTGGAAATGCAGTTGAATGGCCACCAAGAAGCCCAGACATAACCCCTTGTGATTTTTTTCTTTGGAGATATGTAAAGGAACACATTTTCAAAACAACACCTCTATCATTAATAATTCTTCGACAACGAATTGAAGGAGTGTTTCAAGAACTAAAAGAAAACGGTGAAATAATCCGCAAAACTCTTCGTTCAATGGTGGATAGAAGTAATACTTGCCTTGAGAGAAATGGAGGGCATGTCGAAGGGTACTAAATTACTTCATTTATTTAAACGTTATTTAAGGTAACGATTTGTTACTCTTTTAAATTTATGTTTGTTCAGTTTTTTGGAATGAACAAAAGAAGAAAAAGCACAAAAAATTCCTTTGAACAAATAGTTTTTCTACCTCTTTCAGTAAATTGATCAGTGTGAAGTGGTTATTCAACCAATTTTCAAAAACTATAATTATTCGAAAAGAAAAGAAAATTTACTACATTGTAAAAATAAGAAAACTAAAATATGTTAATTTAAAGCGGAGATATAATCAATTAAAAAGTCGGGGACATTTTTGTGGGACACCCTGTATAGCGCATATATAGTAGTGCGTTAGTATGCAAAAATATCCTAGCATATATACTAGATAATCGAGTCTATATGGTCTTACGATAGTCGATATCGTCCTTCTAGTATAGCTCCTACGATGTCTAGTGCGACTACTGGCGTCGAGTCTATAGCCTCGATTATGTTAGCTAGAATCCTGCCTAGACTAGAAAATCGTTTTCTCCCAAAACTAGCAAAACTTCCTTAATTATTTATCATAATATTATTGACCGTATATTAACTTGCATTGCACTAGAAATCATGTTATCATAGTGCAGATGAATCTAAATCGAATAACAACAAGAATAAAGCTTAAGAAATACAAGAAATCATTCTATCATTCATATATTAACGGGCATTGCAGTAGTAAAGATAACAACGAGGCTGCTCCACGTGCGATTATCCAAACCAACCTCAATAGCTATACAGAGAGCACTATCCGTTAGTTGTAATATGAATCTGTTTTATCTCCGCGGTTTTAGGCATGCATTTGTAAAGTTTTTGACATCTATGACGAAAGATACACTATCATATACACTCGTTTAAGAAGCGTTCATAACTATATATAGAATAATTTGAAACGTATTTATTTTATTTCCTGTGTATTTTTTCGGACTGAGCAAAGCACAGTACTATACATATATTGACGAAATACTATGTTAAAACAAGGTAATTAATATTATATAAACATGCGAAAAACTTTTACGTAGATACAAAACTTAAATACCAGCCTCTTTCTACGTGGTGGCATGTCTTACAAAAGGGCTCCCAAAAAGTTATCTCTGTTATCCATTACAGCTTTCAAGACTAATTAATGTTCCTCCCACCTCAGTCAGTACTCATTCTTTTCGAAATATTTTTCGGAATAGCGCAATTCTACGTGAAGGGGATGTATGCTCTCGAATTTACTTGCAAATTCCCCTGCGTTAGATCTTTTGAAATAACTCCCCTGTTGAACGTCACGCTATCGATATTTCTACTCCACTACCGGAAGATGAACCTTCCAAAAAGTGCGTTTGAGAAATGCTTTCATGTTGGACGTCTAGCGCTATTCATTTTCTGACTTACTCTCAGGACCATGATGGGATCATTTGCTTCCCACCAAACCTTTAAATGAGGAGCTACTTCGCCCGTCGTTTGCATTTCCTAAGTTGCTTCTGCTAGAAGTGTGATTCACGCTCTTTAGAGTTAGAGTGTCCTGTTTAGAGACTGCTTAATTCTGTTCTGAAGAACATTCTTCTGGCAGTCGATGCTCGTGAGCAGTAAGTAATTTCCCTTTGAAATCGAGCCTCATGATTCTGCCACAAATTTTCCCTTCCTAAATATGACATTCGAGTTAAGGCTGATGATAAGAAACGAGACTACATTTTCATTTCACCAGAAGTTGTCTTGCTCGCACATTTAAGAGAGCACTTTTTACTCTGCTGGCCATTAGTTACGTGAAAATAATTATGTGATGTCTGAAGGCCTGCTTAGAGGACTTCTTAGAAACAAATAGAAATTGTGACAAGAATCATGAGGGCAATTTTGAGAATGAGTGAGGCTGTATTTTAGTGTCAAGGAAATATTCTGCATTAGTAATAGTTTTTGTAGATTACACACTCTTTACGGTTACACAAGTGTTCTCAATACTATTTTCATTCATTGTATTATTTGTAATATTAGATTATTGTAATTATTAGTGTTGCTATCATTAATTATATTCTTAGTCTCGTGGTTTCTTAATGCTACAATGACCTCGAATGCAGGCAGTGGTGAGATGAGTAAAGAGACTTACATGGTTTCGTAAAATCTCCAGAAATATGCCTAGATATTCTTGTGCAATTGTTAGCTAAACCACAGGTTCGACAAGACTGAAAAGCCTATTCTTCTGCGAGCAAAATTTAATTACAGACTCTTAAAAGTATTCGACACGTAATGGAATTTCATATTCCTTCACAATAATTGTGTGCATCCAATCATTTGCAGTACTTTTCACATCACATTTAAGTGCCCAGCAAGGACTATTATAACCAGGACGTGCACCGCCATGTAGCTGACTACGGTAGTGGAGGCCAGTTCAATCAGCTCAGTTAACCCCCATCTGTCACATTGCGAACATTGTCGTAGTCTGTCGTTCGGTTTGAATCGGACATTGTTGTTTGTTTCGAGACACATTGCTTCATTTCTAAGTGGATACTGTTTGTTTACAAAGTTTATTGCTAATTATATGTATTAAAAATTCCGAACAAGTGTGGGGTTGTGTGAACAAGTGAAATCCCTCCCAGCATCTTCAATGTGCCTGCTTCATGTCTGCCATCTCCAAAACCTGCACCTCGCCCGGCGAAAGTGGAAGACCAACAACTGAGGTATTTTCTTCAGAAGGATAAGATTACTTCATTTGATACTTTCAAACCTGAACGTAACCTACGGAAGCAGTACAAGAACTTGATTATTTCCATATTGAAAGAAAGGCTTGTGTGTTTGTTCATGACTGACAACTTCAGTGAGTGCAGCCTACCTGTGATTGTCGAAAACAAGCCAACTTTGTGTTCCCCACTAACGCTCAATGCGGTCAAGAACGGCATTAGTGCAACACTGTTTAAGATACTTCATCCCAACAATGGTTTGAGATCGTATACGCAGTCCGACGAAACTGTGCGCTTGGCAATGAACTATGTATGACATCCCATTTGACAAAACGATCCAAAATGTTGCCACCTTTCAAGCTCACACGTCTGCCTATTTCAACACCGAGAAAGAGAAGAAGTTGGTATTTTTGACGTCTGTTGGAACTTTTATCACAGAAGCAGTTTTCCATGAATGATTATTGTTTTGCTCTTCAATCATACCCGAAGTGTAATTATGAACAGCTCAGAGACTTTTTGGTGCTGCCATGCAAACGCAAGCTGCAGTACATCACTTCATCTATTGACAAGGACCAGGTGGTGAGAGAAACATTTGACAAAGTCCAGACACTGCAGCAGAAGAATGTGTTTCTCTTGGTAGATGAAGTGCAGATTCGCCCAACTGTTTCAATTTCTGGTGGGTTGCTGAGTGGTATGGCCGAGAACAACCGAGACTGCAAGGCCACTTCTATTCTAATCACTAGGTGATTGCAGTGCCACAGCCAAGCATCCTCTTGTCAACGAGCGTGTCTGGTTTCTTCTTCTTAACACAGTACATCTGCTAAACAACTGGAGCTACATCTGCTAAACAACTGCATCCGCAACAACTGGATCAGTGAGAAGGGCCAGAAGATCAGTCTTGACAATGAAACACGGCATCATTTGCAGACGTCGAGGAACTGTACGAGGCAAAGAAATGCAGTATTCTGACGACTACTACACTCACTCAACTTGCTGTCAACCCCTCAAATATGCTGTCAACCCCTGAGAGAAAGACTAGCAGAAGAATACATACAGTCCTTCAGACCTCTGTCAAGAAGGCCCGGTTGGCTGACTAATCGCTGCAGTTTGATAGGTTTTTGCTTCTATGTCTGTTTGGTTTATATGCGTGAATGTATGTTTGGTTGTTTGTATTGGAAAAGGTTTAACTATAGTTAACTTTTAAAGTCTAAAACTGCAGCAACTCGGCTTTCCATAAAGTGGCTACTAAGCTCATACAATAATACATGTTAAGTCCGGTTAAAATTGGTATTTCAAAGCATTACAGTGCTTTAAACCATTTAAAATTCACTGTAAAACTTTATTATCCCTTCTATTGCTTGAAAGAAGTAATTTTTGATCAATTTGTCCGATAGAAAATGTTATGTTACTAAGAATGCAATGGTCTCCACTACTGTAGTCAGCTACATGGCGATGCACGTCCTGGTTATAGTAGTCCTTGGTGCCAAGTTATATGGATTTCAAAGAAAGTCGCATACTCTAAACTGCTGTTTAAATAGTGGAAATTACATAAAAATTCATATTGAAATTTTCATACAACTAAAGTTCTGATATTCGATTACTGCTTAGTGCAGTGGTTCGAATATCCTCAAATTTTGCTTCAGTTTTGTTGGGAATTGGTTGCCATGTTTTAATATTTTCATCACTATTATTAAATAGTTATTAATATATTGGTACAGGAATTTCATCGCGTCAATATATTCGTGAGAGGCTCAAACTTTCCTCCCCGTTTACTTCCCGTTGCTTCAAGTGAATTTCTTCGCAGAATTTCGTGGCTTGATTCAGCAGCTTTGTTAAATATTTCAAGCCGTGCGAAAGACGATGGCAATGCATTTTTCACCTTTTCTGCTGCGAAAAATACGATAATAATGTATTTTTTTAAGTTTTCTTTAAGATGAATAAATGTGATTCTTTTTGTGTTAACTCACTTTGAACTCAATTGAAGTCTGTTTGGTCCAACTGCCTTTTGATCACTCTTAGTAATCCACAACGCAGTTGTTCTTATAACCATGATGAGTTCGATCCTTTGTCGTCATGTAGATGTTTTTAATTAAGGTGTACTGATTCTGCTTTTGCAGTACGATTAAATTACTTGACTTGATTATGAGTCTTATCTTTGCTGCTGTGAATTTCGCTCAACACAAGTCGAAAAATAGGAAGCATATTCGACTTAATCTCTCAATTTATACATTAAAATAGGTAATTGTAAGTTGCTTTAGGTATATGAATATCGTACTCCGTCTCTCTGAAAAATCAAGTTTTTTCAGTTACTTATTAAAAAGTACCTAAAAAATATGAGATTATTGGACATTATGTTTGTTTGAAATATAGTTCATTTTACCTGTTCTACGATTTTTTCTAAACAAAACAAATTGATTTTTCTTCCTTTCTGAAAGTTTTCCCCTTTTTCCCTTCTGTTCAAATACTTCGATGAATTCCTGCTAACCTAAAAATCTGCAATTGCTGGAAGTTCACAGCGTTAGGGTAAATAAGGGACAATTAGGTGGAGGACAGGTGCATGACAAGATTCCTGCAAAATTTCAACTGAAGCTAAGAAACTGAAGAGTAGAGGGAAGATACTATGCTGGATACTCCACACTTCTTTCTTTACTGTACAAAAGACATGCTACTTCTTATTCTTAGTATTATCTTTCTGAAACTGTCATGTTAAACTTATAAGTTTTCTTAATGAAATAAAGGCTTATTGATGGTGCATTGTCATGGTGCAGAATTGGGCCATCTTTACCTCCGTTAATCTTTTTCTTCGTCAATTTTTGGTGGGCAATGACAATTTTCTGACAGTACGTAGTTGCTCTACTTGTTGAGGTGCTGGAATATTTTCCTTCCTATAAAAACCAGCATATTAAAATAACCTTTGAATAATCTCCACGCATAAATATTCATTATTTTTTACAAAGAATGGCCAAGGGTAATGTATTGGAAATTTCTTCCTCTCTTATAACTGACCTAAGCTTTTGCTGCCGTCCATGAGAAATAATTTCCTGTCACACGTAACAAATTGATTCAAAAATCAATTTCAAGTCAGGAGTGCAGCATAGAGCGCACCTCGATGCTCAGGATTTAAAAATCTTGTTGAGATCATGCGGAATAAATTTGTTTCTCGTCGTCATCGTCCCATTAGCTTTCAAATCGATGACGAGTCACGGAAGGTCTTTGAATTTCTATTTGGAAAGTTTGAGGTTACTACTGCTATTAAATTTATTCGTATTAAAAAATCAATTGATTATGTTGTATGAGTGATCTTGCTCCTGATATTGATGTATTTTCAATACTCTCATCTCCTGGACGAAACTTCTGAAGCCGTCTTTGTGTAGCTCTGATTTCCGCAACAATTACTCAAGAAAACTAAAATCAATCCTCAAGTTGATATTTGGTCGACGCGAACCTAATTTGAGCTCCTACAATGCAATATTACTTGACATAGTTCTCTATTGAACATTATATGAAGACGGCCAGTAACACTATTCTTAAGAATTATTAGTCGAGAATGAATAGGTCGAATATAAATTAATAATATTGACTTAATTAAGTCGATAGATGCTCATTTCAATACCCAGCTAAATGTACGTGACTTCATGCGTGAAATCCTAATTCAATATATTTTACCAAGTATTTTAAATTTACTCTGTTTCCTTTCCTGGAAATGTTTTCGAAATAATACACGTCACATTTTACGCGTCAAGTCCATTGTCTGTTTTGCGCGTCCGCCTGGACGTCAACAGCTCTGTTTGCCGCCTCATTTTCTGGAACGAGCGAGAGCAGAAACCGAGACAAACTTTTCTTCTTTCTATTGGATTTTGAGTTAAAATTGAACATCTTCTCTGGCTCAATTGGTATCAATGTTTCTTTCTTTGTCTTGACCGTGCTATAGTACGCCGTAACTGGGCTTTGTATCGGTAATGTTATGAAACTAATCTTTGGTTTTTTATTGTGCTAACAAAAAAACATATTCCTATCGCTTAAACTTGCGTTCTTAGAGCGATTTTTCTAATTCCAAACTTTTTCCCCAATTTCAAATCACAAGGAACATTTTCAGTAAATTAAAACAAACTAACAGTGCCCATGTTGTATAACCTATAGCATCTGATTTGAAATTGACTCGAGTTGTTGAAAAAAATATGTTGTTTAAATAATGTCATCAGTTACCTGGTAATTTCTCCAAAGTCAAATGTATTTTAAATAACGATCAAAAAACATACTGTTAGATGTTCTTGAGTGGACAATTCCTATTGCCCCTTATAGTATGCAGTGAACAAATAATCAGTAAAATATACATATGTTACTTCATACAGTGAACAAACCTTAAGAGCCCTTACAGCATGCAGTGAACAAACTCTATACAGCATGCAGTGAACAAACTCTACGTGCCTTTAGCATGCTGTCAACAAACTCTACGAGCCCTTACAGCATGCAGTGAACAATTTCTACTAGCCCTTACAGCATGCAGTGAGCAAACTCTACGTACCCTTAGCATGCAGTGAACAAACTCTACGTGCACCTAACATGCTGTTAACAAACTCTATGAGCCCTGACACCATGCAGTGAACAAACTTCACGAGCCCTTACAGCATGCTGTGAAAAACTTTACGAGCCCTTACAGCATGCAGTGAACAAACTTTACAAGCCCTTACAGCATGCAGTGAACAAACTCTACGAACCCTTACAGCATGCAGTGAAAAAACTCTACGTGCCCTTAACATGCAGTGAACAAACTCTACGAACCCTTACACCATGCAGTGAACAAACTCCACGAACCCTTACAGCATGCAGTGAACAAACTTTACGAGCCCTTACAGCATGCAGTGAACAAACTTTACGAGCCCTTACAGCATGCAGTGAACAGACTCTACGAACCCTTACAGCATGCAGTTAACAAACTCTACGAACCCTTACAGCA
>VCRD01002717.1:6337-29708 GCA_006783055.1 Trinorchestia longiramus
CTCGCTTGTCAACTAGCTCTCGCTTGTCAACCAGCTCTCGCTTGTCAACCAGCCCTCTCTTGTCAACTAGCTCTCGCTTGTTAACCAGCCCTCTCTTGTCAACTAGCTCTCGCTTGTTAACCAGCCCTCTCTTGTCAACTAGCTCTCGCTTGTTAACCAGCCCTCACTTGCCAACCAGCGTTCAAGTTCAGGGCACAATACTTGGCCACTCTGGCAACGAACACATGCCTACTTTGCAAAGCCATCTTTCAGCGCTGCAATAACGCACCGTGTGCCAATTGTAAAGACATTATGCAGATTGGCACAATTTGCGTCCCATGACCACCCAAAGTCGGCCTCGGACGCGCCTAAAACTGCGTTTTGCCAAAGGTGGTTTCGTGGCCAGCTTTGTCATGGTTGGTTGGTTGGTTGGTTGGTGCAAGCACACTGCACGCGGTCAGAGTGTAGCCAGATGGTGCAATTAAGAGGAGGCTCGAAATAGTTCCGCTTTGGAGCTAATTCAAAATTCATATGCGCTGTGTTGTTCTTCCCAGCCAAAATTTGTTTCCCTTTCCAGACAAAATTTATTTCGATTCAGATATATCCATCACAGTTTTTGGTTGAATACAAAGAATACAAAGAAGAAGGATTCATTAGAACGCAAGGCAGAACTCGCGAGTGTGCGGTGTGGAGCAGAGAAATGCTGATGTTTTCAATCTAATGCCTTGGTCGGAACGGAGAGAAGGGTTAGACAGTAGTCATGTCTGATACGCGAATGTTCCTAGTTCAATGTAAGGTTGCGCTCACAATATACAAAAGTGTACGATTTATAGTGTTCAATATTATCAGAACAAAATGTCAAGTATAAGAGGAAAAAATAAAGGGAGCTTTCCGTACAGCAAAGTGTCCATTGTAACAAAGCGACAACGTGGAACTGTGTTCGTTAATCCGTCTCAAAGTTACATTACAGGAAAGTGTATCCTAATATGAACTATAATGCTCATCGTTGGAAAAATGCTTACGTAGGCAAGTTGACAACGTGAGAAGGCAAAATTTGCCTTCAGGAATTGAAAGAGGAGAAAATTGTCCAACGTAGGTAAGCGTACAATACAGCATAGAAAAGTGTTCAGTGTCGTCAAATGTGGAATAAAGGGAAGAAGTGTCCGATATAGGCAGTGTCCATAGAAGTCTCCAATATGGAAATGTATAGTCAGGGAATACACTCAAAATTTCATAAGATTCATCAGCAATGAAACAAAGATGGGTTTATGATAGTAATAGTATTAAATAAACTTAGTAAATAGTAACAGCAATAGAAAATTCATAATAAATAGTTTCACATGCTCAAAATCTTTTTAATCTCATAAATCCAAAAAAGAAAAGAAGCTAACGCGCGTTAATTTAAAGGAAGTACATGTGAACTTGACAGGGTGTCTCAAAAAAATGGACTCACCCTTTAAATGTTGCCAACATGCTGTCTTCTTTGTGTTGCAGGTGTGAGGTTCGAACCTTTGCGAACATGATTAAATGTGATTAAAAAATCATGTTCGCAAAGGTTCGAACCTCACACCTGCAACACAAAGAAGACAGCATCTTAGCAACGGTTAAAGGGTGAGTACATTTTTTTGAGACACTCTGTATTTAGGATTATTTTCAAGCACATAGATTCCAATTCATGCGCCAAGTTTCACTTGTCGAACACGACGATAAACTCTTTCACTTGACCTTCCTGTCCAGTTGCCTTACTCAGTTTCCTACGTCCACCTTCGAATTAAAGGGAAACTTGATTTATCACCGTGCACTATGGTAATTAATTAACATATTTGATAATTTATGTTACTTACCACTGAAGTAAGGCAGTTAAACTCACTGACAGCAGGGCATTATGTAAAATGAAGCTTTCTATTTAAAGCGTCCGTAAACCAATATAAAATTATTTCTTCTAGATAATGATGCTTGAATGAATGTATTATTGTATCTGCCCGTAAATATCTCTAGAGTAATTCACTAACTACAATACGAAATAATCTGTACGATTCTATCTATGCTGATGTATGAAAATATTTATCGAGCTAGCTTCTGCATTATCGAGTACTAATTAGGCCAAGAAATAAGATATAAATGTAATACGTAGTTTTTTCCTGTTCAATAATGCATGATTTTGATTGATGCATACTGTCACTTGAATGCATAATTTTGCACGTACAATTTGAAAACTTTCGACAATGATAGAATTCTTGTAAATATAAGACTTGAAAGAGCACAACTTTTTTAAAATACTCTGGTGACTCAAATAAAATTGAGGACTCAAACTTAGAAAAGCCACAGTATGGACTTATCACCGCATAATTCAATACACGCTTTTGACAACTATGTTGCATGTTCAGAAGAGCTTGATGTACAGTTTCCACGTGGAGAAAATTCTCGATGTATTATTGCAAGTTTATAAGTAAGTGACGCGTTGTTAATGATATGCAGGTGCCACAGAGGGCAGTCCACACGGCTCTGTGTGCCACGTAGAGCGTGAGACGAGCTCTCCTCAGGCTGGTAAATAGATGGAGTTAATCAGGCGCAGCTTGTTGATGTTATCCCGTAGATCAGGTGCAGAATAGCTCGGTCGTGCGAATTAAAGAAGGCAAGTTTGGGTCCATTTGCAGCCCTGCTTCATTAAAAGTCAGGATCGGGTGCCCATCCATCGCTGCCTTTGGGGCTCGCTTCCTTGAGCGGCCTCAACAAAAGCCCTGATCTTCTTTTGTTCCCCAACCAGAGTTGTAGGCATTGCCCTTTCTCCGGAGCAACATTAGATAGCACTGAACTCCATTCACGCCTCCAACAATTGCCCTGCACGCTTCATGCCTACCGCCTGCCGTCAAAACCCAGTCCCATGGTATAAAATAAGCACAATTTAGTTTAAAACCAAACACAACTTGGTTTAAAACCAAACACAACTTGGTTTAAAACAAACACAGTTTCGTTTAAAACAAGCACAACTTGGTTTAAAATAGGCACAACTCTGTTTAAATCAAGCACAGCTTGGTTTAAATCAAGCACAGCTTAGTTTAAAACAAACAGCTTAGTTTAAAAAAACACAATTTGGTTTAAAACGAACACAATTTGGTTTAAAACGAACATAACTTGGTTTAAAACGAACATAACTTGGTTTAAAACGAGCATAACTTGGTTTAAAACGAGCACAACTTGGTTTAAAACGAGCACAACTTGGTTTAAAACGAGCACAACTTGGTTTAAAACGAGCACAACTTGGTTTAAAACGAGCACAACTTGGTTTAAAACAAGCACAACTTGGTTTAAAACAAGCACAACTTGGTTTAAAACAAGCACAACTTGGTTTAAAACAAGCACAACTTGGTTTAAACAGAGCACAACTTGGTTTAAAACAGAGCACAACTAAGTGGCTTATAAGCAAGCACAACTGTATAGGTTAAATCCGCGCTTGGCTTGCTTTGTTGGTGGTTGGAGTTGAGCGAAACAGACTTTCCATGAGTCGCCTTTAAATTTACACGGCAATCCTGTCGAAATTTTCCTAAAATGAAGTGTACAAAAAACTTGCAAGTTTCTTTCTTTAAAACTAAAATTTCGTGCAGCACCTAAAAAAGACTGGTGTTTGGTCAGGGCCCAAATGAACCAGATTACAAACCTTGGTCAAGCAACCTTCAATGACAAATTAGGACTGTCGCGAGACCTGGTTTAACACGTTGCCTCCGATTGCCTGACCGGTGTAAATCTTCACTTTGTACGCAGAGTCACTAGAAGGATCTGAAAAATTACAGAACCTAACCTAAGTGGTCCACATACGTACCACTTCGGAGTCAACGTGTTAAGTCCAGAAAGATGAAGTTTGACCATAAACTGGACTTGATCTTGGACTTTTCTGAAAAGGATTCCAGCTTAGCTAGCTGAAATGATTCACATTGTAAACTCATGTCCACTGGAACTAATAGATGTTTATTGTAGGGCATGTTGTAGGGACATGTGAGAACAAGCTGTCAATGGCTGAACATTATGTTGAAGGTTGAATTAGATCTCTCCTGGACATTAAATGGGTGAATTTATCGCAGGGGGTTAGGCCCGAACTATCATTTAAAATTGTACTTTCGTACATCTCTGTCGGAAACTTTCTCTCCTATGACAGCCAAATCTATTTTTAAAAAGCCTAAAGTGATTTCGAAGCAACCTCTGCTACTTTCTTTAAAATATATATATTTCAAAAACAGAGTTGCCGAAAGGCAACTTAATAATTTTTCTACTACTGTTTAAAACAGGCCTAATCGAACCTCATTTTTCAGCGGCATGAACTGAAAATCGGTAGCATAAAAATGGCTTTGGTAAATTGGGATCTTGAAATGTTAAGATCGAATGTCTTGTGACGCAACAATTCCAAAAACAAAATTCTGCGTTGCTATTCTAGCATCAGAGCTCTCCGAAATCTCGGCAGGAGGAGCTGTTCAAAGCAAATGCTTGCAGAAACCGGACCTTGAAAATCGACTCAGACGTCGGAAATTTTGTCCGATCAGTAACGACTATGGAAGATTAACACAAACTAAAAACGATAAATGACCCCGACTTTGGAACACGGGATGGATCATGCACAGTCAGGCAATCTATACAATGATCTGAGTAAAATAATTTTCTGCTTCAAAGCCTCCGGGGACAATACGTTTTTATTAATCGTGGAGCACAACGGGGTTAAAAGCTTAAATTTGTTTGTTAAAGTGCCCACGATCATATTTGCGTTTGTGTCAAAACCTTTAAAAAGTATTTGTAGCTATGCTTTGAAGTGTTACTCCGGCGACAGAAAGCTACCTATGCACAATTTACGCACCCGTTCAACTTCATCGAATGTATGTCATTTTCGATTGAGAGCACGTGATACTACAGGGTTCGTATTTTAAAATGTTTCAGGAAAGAAATCAAGCGAACAGTAGATAAATCTAATCAACGTTCATCAGCATCGGTTAAAAATCTGTATTCGAAATATTTTTCTCCTCTAAAATCTTTGAAATAACCCATTTGCATGTCCTTCAAAAAAACATGAAATATCTCTGTTCTTAAGAAATCTGTTCTGAAAGGGTTTGATTAAAGTCCACAAAATCTGAATAGCACGTAGCACTTGGCAGATCTCATTTCAAGATATACTTGAATTGAAGCCTTTACGGCTCTGGTTATTTTGGGGGTTTTCATGCCTGGCATAAACATTCTACCGTGAAACTGGACATGAAATAGGCCATATCTTTCCGCAAAACCAGTCCGCCGCGGGGGCAGGCCGCTTTAGAACAAAAGCTCTTGGTTTTTCCTGCTCAATTTATGAAAGAAAGCGGGACGCTTCCACTTTGTTCGTGCGTGCGTGATGCTCCGTCAGAATATCCTTCACCAAAGGAGATGTTCAGATAAGTTTTCCTGAGATTAAAACTCGTCTGAATGCCGTCCCTCCATTGCACAATCTCGAAAGAGAGAAAAAGTCTCTCCATGACCAGCGAAGAGGGAGGCTGGGAGAGGTAGCTTCTTAATGAATGTTAATCAAATGAAATAACACACTTGTATCCTATTATGGAATATCTTATGAAGAACATCATTGACGGCTGGGAGGCAGAGCGCAGGTACTCATCATTAATGTATGAAATAGTCCCTTTTTCTAATGTTTACTCTGAGTGAAAAGATTTATTGTTATGTAGTGGGTCTTAAATCAAGCGTGATGACAATCAAAGGTACGCTTCAGACGTAACAACAAGGAAGTAATTCATTATAACTTCTGTTATAGAATCAACAGTTCTTGCCAGGGCACAAATTGATTTAGAAGGCCAGAACAGTACTGATGGCTCATGTTGAGATCTCTCTGCCAAAGATACCCGAAGAGTAAATCGACCGTGCAGTTTTTCGTAGGAATATTATTTGGACATGCGATCGGAACTGTCCATTAGCTCCAGTCGGTGCCTCAAGGAGAACCCCGTGTCCTTCTACAGCCATTGTACGTATAGAATCATAGATTGAACTTTGTCACACTCTAAGCGTCAGTGTTTGAATGAGAGAGTTATTGTTAGCATCATTTGCTAGTACGGTCAGAAAAAGTTAGTATTTGTTTGGTACTTAACGATGACAAAACATCCTGGAAAATTTCAGGGTCTGGAAAGCTGGAAGATACGTTGCTGGTCCAGCGTTCTAATTACGCGGAGGGTGGTGAATTTTAAGCGTTACGTCGAATAACATTACGGTGGGAAAAAGTAACGTCGTGGGTTTTTGTTACGAAATTTTAATCCTTCTAGGAGTCCCTCATTTGTTAGTTTAAATGAAATCTAAGTTCTAACTTTAACCATTTCAAAGATAATAACTACTATATTTAGATAGAGTACATTATTTCAACGCTGAAGAAATGGATATTGAGGAAGAGCATCTAAGACATTAAATGCTCTTTGAATACAAGAAAGACGCATCAGCCGCACAAGCTGCAAGAAATATTTGTTGTCTATTGAAAAAAATGTTTTGAATATTCGAAAATGCCAACGGTGGTTTGCTAAGTTTTCATCTGGAGATTTTCATCTAAAGTATAGTCCACGTACAGGAAGACAAACGCTAATTGAAAGCCGGGTTGTCGCCTCTTGTAGGGATTAATTAACTTTGATGCAATTTACTCCCAGAATATGATACATATATGTATATCATTCGTTAATTTAAGTAATTGTGTTTCTATGCTACTATGTCCAGATTTCATAGCGTAATTCAATAAGAAATACTGTATTGTGTTAGGTTTCCATGGAATTATCAAGTCTCCAAGTAACTTGTTCCAATTTACTTGCGAAGAGCCACGTTGAAGTTTCTAGCAGGATTTCCAAGATCTTACAGAAACCTTTTGAAGGAAGAGGTTTATGAAAGAAAGTCGTACCTCCAGGAAAGATCGGTCCGTGGCTTCTTCAGTGATATTCCTAATTAAAACGGAACCAAGTCTGACAGAGGCAACCTTCTCTCCCTCAAGAATACCCTGGATATTTTTGAGTACGGAGAGCGTCATATAACCTGACGCCGGACGAGAAGGGCTTGTAGCACCCCTTCAATATCTAAAATTAAAAGTCCAGTTTTAATCGTGAAGGGGACGTCCTAAATTAATTGCCCTTCATCTGAGCAGCCGTGAGGAATTGTTTGTGTCACATGGAACGAGGAGATGCAAGCTGGAGCAGGAGATTGCTCCAATATTGTCATTATGGAGCGGCAGTTTAGAAAAATGTGCCAACCGACCTTACCTCCCCCCACTGTTATAGCGCAGCTAAAACAGCTTTATTTGGGACACGTGATGGGTGCCTAAAAATTGTGTGAAATTTTGTGTCGATCAAAGTGACAGCAATGAATCAAGGGTTGGAAATTTCCCGTGAAAACTTATCGAGGCTAATTCTAAGTTCACTTCGATAGAATGGATTTCAATAATAAAATGCAACTAACGTAGTATAGAAACTAACTTCATTACAGGATTGTCATAAATGAACTCAAGTTATTTGCTCAATTAATATTCCAACGTTGACACAAATGAACTAAGTTACTCGTTCAATTAACATTCCAACGTTGACACAAATGAACTAAGTTACTCGTTCAATTATCACTCCAACGTTGACACACATGAACTAAGTTACTTTTTCAATTTACATTCCAACGTTGACACAAATGAACTAAGTTACTTGCTAAATTAACATTCCAACTTTGACGCAAATGAACTAAGTTTCTCGTTCAATTATCATTCCAACGTTGACACACATGAACTAAGTTACTTGTTGAATTAAGCTTATCAAGAGTAGTGAGCCAAAGCGCTCGGATAAGACGACTAAATACACTTGGTAGCTGCAATGGTGTCTTTAAAAGGTAAATACTGAGTCCAAGTCGTACATCTTAAGGGCACGGGATCGTAAAGCTTTCCTTGATTGTTGAGACTCGTGCGAGTAAGTACAGCTGTCGCAGTAAAGAAGGGCAGTTTGAGGCGAGAACCGTCGTTTCGGGCTGTGCTCGCGCTGTTGAACATCTTTAAGACTTCTTTTATATACACCGCGGAATTACCGCGAAAAACTCGGTAACATTTATTGAAAAGCGCAATAGGAAGTCAAGATTCTGGGCTCAGTTTTCTGATCTTATTGGAAGGGAATTTAGGGAAGTTTTTTTCGATAAAATGGGAAGTTAAGTTTGAGGAGCATCTACCCTCAAACTGTATCCTTTAATTCCATAAATATTAATAGAAGTAACATTTAGTACGTACACATTTTTAAAATTTCTCACTAGGTCTTGCAATGTTTATCAGAAGAAGCTAAATCAGTACGAGTAAATAACTACAAGTACTATTGCTAATAACAATAGTTTTTATTGAAATGCTCTCACTAAGCCTTAACTAACAACCACTTGTTTACAATGAATCACGTACATTTATTTTTAAAGACCTTCAGTACGCTGGTCACATCTAAGTAAACAATGCATCGTCCTAGAATTTATTCCCAAGATTTTGAAGAAATTTTGTAGACAGCTAATTTTTTTCCTGAAAGCCTATGATGCATCGAAAGACATAATATGAGAGAAGATATAATAATAATCGTTGACTGATCAAAAAATGATAATTTTATAATTATAATTGTAGTCCATCTGCATATTTATTTGTAAATATTGACGTTTTTTAATTGCATTTAGAGATCTGCAGTAAATCTAAATAATCACTCAATATCTCTAAGTGTTCTAGTAAATCCTCTGAGCTTTAAAACATGTTTTCAAGGTTTTTATTTAGTAACTCAATGCGAAGTTATTCCAGACTTTAAATCTCTCAGTCCTCAAAACTTTATATCTTAAATGTAATTAAAAATTTCAAATTCGAAGCTTCACAATTTTTTAAATCGCACACTAAAACTTCAAATTTCGACAGCCTTTTTTAGTTTAGGGAGCATCATTTAGGAGAGTAATACAAATGAGGATTATTTCCACTACGAGTTTGAATTAGTTTCACTTATTCCATGCACAAATATCCCTTACTTTGTTATACACGAAAATACATAATTTAGAATCCTCAGATTTAATTACCCGGCTCAGTGCGACCTAACGGGTGATTAATTTAACGTAGACTAGCAGCAGTTCTGAGGCTGTAGACTGAAATGACAACACTGAAATGACTGAAGTAAGAGCCAAAACATCTATACTTTAGGATGTAAACATTCGAACAAGACCCTTTCCATCCATACTTTAGAAAGTAAAGATTCGAACAAGACCCATTTTACTCATACTTTAGAAAGTAAACATTCGAACAAGACCCATTTCATCCATACTTTAGTGAGTAAACATTCGAACAAGACCCATTTCATCCATACTTTAGTGAGTAAACATTCGAACAAGACCCATTTCATCCATACTTTAGTGAGTAAACATTCGAACAAGACCCATTTCATCCATACTTTAGAAAGTAAACATTCGAACAAGACTCATTTCATCCATACTTTAGAAAGTAAACATTCGAACAAGCCTTGTGGATTTCTCGCACAATTCCTTCCCTAACGATGAATGAATGGCATTAAAAAAACGTTCAGTGTGGTGCAGTGCAAAGTCATGCAACACCTTCTGGATGCCGATGGTAGTGACTAGGTTTATTTTTTACGTTCGTAATGCCAGCCGACAGTGAAATGAAGGGTGAACTTTCTGCCCTGCGGTCGCGCGAGCTCTCGCTTTCATCGGTGGAACGTCGGCTTCAGCAGACACAGTAAAGGGGAAATTCGGCTGCCACGATGTGATTTTCAAGCGCCCATTGCATGAGAACTGAGGCACCCAGCCTGTTTCACTGAACTAGCCCAGTTTATTGAAAAAATTTCACCGACCAAAATAGAAATTAATGAAAATTATTCAAAACGTGATGCGTGATCTGCAGGATGATAAAATAAATAATGTAAAACTTACACGTGAACAAAAAACGTTGAGTATCTGCTTCCTCTGTACAATCTTACGAATAGACCTGAAGGTAACTTCCGTCTTCTGTCTGCAGAGGTAAAATTATAGAACTCACGAGAGTATTGTCAGACTGCGTTGCATAAAAATATACCTATTTCATGTTCTACTTAATTATTTAAATTTAAACATCACACTGACATGACCAGACCTAATGTTATTGGATAATGCTTATATCACATTCTGTCTAGGAAAGTTGTGTAAAGTACCCTAAGATACATTTTGAACTCAAGTCTACTTTACTTATTTTTTACCGACCAACTTGAGTTAGATCGTTGATGATTATTTTTGTTATTTAAGTTTCATATTTTGATGATAGCGGAATGTTCAGTTGATGTGAACTTTGCAGAGGAAACATAAAGCCTTTTTATGCTTTTATGCTATGCTCATGAAGAAACATAAAGCCACTGCATGGAGTACATAGGACTGTAACAGCACACTGGCGTGTGTGAACGAACACAGGGGGACGGAATGAACGGAAATCCCCACACAAATCTTGAGCTAACGAACAGCGGAGCGGGTACCGTGTGTTCCTTTAAGTTAAACGTGGCTGAAAAAATGTGAATTTTGTGTTTGTGTCTCAGCTTTTCAACTTTTTCTGTGTATTAGGATGAAAATCACCATCGAACACTTTTGGTACATGAACTCTTATACACCGAAGACAGAGCAACAACTGACATCCAGTCAACTACGTCGCTAGTCTTGCAATTTATTTGGCGCTAATTTTAGGGTTCCTATTCTTTATTTTCTCACAAGCCCAAGTGGATTTCACACGAGTCTCCGCCACTACACACCGCAGTTTGCGTGAGCTGTTGCAAAATTGTTTTACCGTTCGCCGTTCAGCCAGCAAACGTCCTGTACAAACTCCTGTTATTTCAAAGTTACTGTCAGTACGAATGCTAATTCTGTGATGTTGTACTAACGGTATTTGCCTCTATATAAACGGTGTTTACCTTCATATAAACGGTGTTCGCCGTTGTACCAACGATGTTTGCCTTTGTATAAATGGCGTTTGCCGTTGTATAAACGATGTTTGCCGTTGTAAATAACGGTGTTTGCCGTTGTATAAATGGTGTCTGCCGTTGAATACGACAGTGTATGCCGCTGCATGTGACGGAATTTGCTGTTGTATAAACGGTTTATGACCTTATATATACGGCACTTTAGGCGGATGCAGCCTCACATCGAGCAAAATTGTTCACCGTCCTTGGGATAGCAACGCGTGAGAGGTTGTGGGAGTGCATGACAAATGTGAACATGTGAAAATGTCATGGTAAAAAATGTGTGAGAATGTCATGGTGGAAAATATAGAAGAATTTATAGTGGAAAATGTGTTAGAATATCTTAGTAGAAAAAATATGAGATGTCATGATGGAATTTCTACGGCAGAAGAACACCAGATTTGGGTGAAATTCATAAGGGTTTGGGAACTCAGTGTGTACTGTGCGGTCAGTGTGGATGCAGTATCAAGACTGTACAGTATGAAAACGTGCTAGAGGCCACACATATTAAAAATTCTAGGTTTCTTATTTCTTATTTACGTCTCTGCTCGTGAAGCATCTGGATTTACGTAAATCATTGTAAAAAATGGCTTGAGAATGAGGCAAATTAGTGGATTTCTATCTCAGTGTCAGCACACAGTTCATTGAAGCACTACGTATTAATCACCATAAATTTGATTGGATTGAAGGTTTACGTAAGCCATAAAAAGTGAAAATGGTAAAGTGTAATGACAATGTTTACATCTGTTTTATTTGAATTGCTTTCATCTTAAGTGTCCTTTGAGTGTGGAAAGCAACGGATGATGGTAGTTATATAAAGGGAAAACTTGCTTTCTGTTGCTAGCCGCGATTGTGAAAGCTATGAAGCGTGAAAATGTGCGCAAATTTTTCTATTTACAGTCTTTTGCCCAATGAATAATTTTACAATTTATTACACACATCATGTGGTGGTATAAATAATAGACGATGGGCACTTTAACACATGGGAATGATTAATGCATATTTTAATTACTAAAAACCCCGGTTTTAACGAATAAACGTTTAGAGAATTCATAGAGGATAAATCATTTGCTTCCCACATTCTGATTGCAGTGTGAATTTTCAATAGGTTGTAAAGATCAAAATAAAGTGAAAGTGATGATTAGAAGGAAAAGGGAAAGAAACAGGAAGCATTTCAATTCAGCGTCGTTCGAAGAGGGAAACCTAAGACGGACGGGGCTCGGGTATCCAAAATGCGGATCCGTACATTGCTGCCGCGTGCGAGCTTCTCAGATTTACGATAGCCCGATAGGTCAGTAGAAGGTGAGCAGTGACGGCGTGAGGTTGTGTTCAGCTTACGGCGCTGTGCGCTTAACTCTGCCGGCACGAATCGTTGAGATTACTTGGAAATTAATTTAACATACCGTGAGACAAGTTTTAAATTGTTTAATGGTTGCATCTTTTTGAACATTTTTACAAATTCAGTTCACAGATACTGTTTCTACCGAATGAAACAAAAATAATTGAGGCCGGTCTTTGCCCATGTGTTTATGAACTTGCAAAGAGACTGGAAAGCAATCGTGACAGCTCCTTTGCTGCAATCATGATTTTCTTTTGACCTTTTTTCTTATGTACGAACTTTATTGGACACCTCTCGTGTTTGTTTTTAGTTAGACACGACCTAACTTTTCTTTCAGTGACTCCACCCGTCTTGAAAGTGTATAGTTATTAGACTATATTAATTTTAGTGTGCTATGTAGGAACTATGAAACTACTGACATGGATGCTGGATGTTAAGACTGAATATTAAATATGCTCTTGATGCCGCGGTATAATTGTTTCGATTCGTTTTAATCCAGCGGCTTTGAAGCTTTCTGCTTATAAAAGATTGACAGTTTAATAACACCAATTGGCCCCCGTTTTCATGGTTCAACTTTCAATGGACATTAGGTGCTTTTGTTGTACAGTAGAAGTCTTTTTAACCGGCACCCATGGGACTTTGCAGTTGCCAGTTAATATCACCCAAGTAACCACAAACAATTCATAGACACGCTGGACGTAAAAGGAAAACAATATCAATTGCTTAAAGCAGTTAAAGAAGAAAAAATAATGAATAAATATATAAAGCTTGGCCAGCGAGTGCCGGTTTAAAGGAATTCTACTGCAGATAAAACGGCAGTTCCATTACATTGAGTGGTGCCAGTAGATTAGTGTTGACTATGACAGTATAAACATAGCACCAATCTAACTCTTCTCAGTCTGATTCTCTTACTCTTTCAGCACTGATCTAGACTATAGTGTGCATTAAATTCAGAAAGCTATTTTTAGGGTATTAATAGTTGCACTTTCAAGATAAGCATTGATCAGGTGCATAGAAGTAGTAGTTGTTAGCTGCCATGTGACACTTCGTCCTTCGTTAAACTTTTAATATCTCATTCTTGCATTCTCATTCTTACTCATTGCAGCGCATCATAATTCAAGCATGAGAGTTTTGACAATTATCTAAAAAATTTAACACTCAATTCTACAAGTTTCCACAATGTATGTTTACTGTGGTTTTACCGAATAATTGTTCACTGTTGAAGTATTCAGGGTTTATTTTTGTTCTTGTTCTCGTACTAAGTCGTCAGCGGAAGCTGTACTAGAAGATGAATATAAGATTCAACTTTTTAGTTTGAACACGTAAATGGGAAAGGAAAAATTAGTTAAAGAAATACTTCAGATAAACCTGCGTAATCTTAATTATTCGTGAAAAGCTGACAGGTTACTTGGGTACAAAAAGCTTGACTCGTTCAAAAACCGTTGTATATGCGGTCGTAAAGGAATTTTAAATATTTAGCACGTTGCTTCCGATTGCCTGACTAATGTAAATCTTCACTTTGTACGCATAGTCACTAGAAGGATCTGAAAAAATTACAGAACCTAACCTCAGTTGTACACATACGTACCACTTCGGAGTCAACGTGTTAATGAACCAATGAATTTTAAATACTTAATGAACTAATGAATTTTAAATATTTAATAAACCAATGAATGTTTAATAACCGCCTCTGATGGAATTTATTCCACTTTCTTTTCCAGTGGTGACGAAAAGACCAAAAAAACGAACATTTGTTTGATTGTATAAGTGGTGAAATTTTAGATCATAGACACTCCGGAAGCTTGTGACTTGGTGAAGTATTTCATCTCACACGAACGCTTCCGACCAGATCACGCAAGGTGAGTCATTGAAGCCTCATACAATTATGTAAATTCCATTGAATAAATGAATCTCTTAGCGAAGCCATCGCTTGATTCCAGCCTCTAGCAATTAACATTAGTTATTAGCTTGGATTCCTTAACTTTGAATGCAGTCATCTGTATTTAATTAATTGGCACTTAACTTTGAATGAAATCATCTGTATTTGATAAGCTTATTTCTTCAGTAATGTTGCATTAAATTTGTTGCGGTGTCCCGGTTTCAAGTCGCGCTGGGCTCTCAGGAACCGGTCTGTGATGTGCATTGAGCGACGCTGCTGAGGTCAGAGAGGTGGCACTGCAGGGCTGCGCTGTAGGTGTTGGCTGCAGTTCTAGAGCGTACAGTGACAATTCATTGAGTTCGTTGAATTTATCGAGGTGCGTGAATTTGTCGAGGTGCGTGAATTTGTCGAGGTGCGTGAATTTATCGAAATGCGTGAATTCGTCGAGGTGCGTGAATTCGTCGAGGTGCGTGAATTCGTCGAGTTGCGTGAATTCGTCGAATTACGTGAATTCGTCGAGTTGCACGAATTCGTCGAGTCTCACCGACTGAAGTAGACTGAGGTCAGTCTAAGCAATGAATTAAATTCGTCTCTTTGCTTCTGTAACTCAAATGTTGAACGCAACCCTGATCACAGAAGACGACGGTGTGGACAGTATGTTGAGGTTTAGAATTCCTGAACGAGTAAGAGAAAAAATTGTCTTCTAAAATATACATTGGGTTTTAATGAACTGAAAAAGAACTTCAATTACTTAAGTGCGCGTTACAATTGCAAAAAAAATTCATCCGAAGATTTTTTCCCGCATCGTCGCTTCTATTTGTTTGTGGATATGGTTTGCCTGTAGGATGGTATACTATTTTTCATTTTGTCCAGCATTAAAGTTACTAGATGTTCCGCTAGAGTTTAGCTGTAAATGTTGATATTTCATTCTAGCTAATTAGACTTAAATCTATTTTTGACGATCGTAGAAAACTGCATAGGAAAATGGGCCAAAATTAATGGTCTTGCACCTATATACCACTAGTAAGCGTTTCAATAAAGCTCTCCAGCATACGCATATACACACACATCTATCAAACAGATTTATTTTTTTCATCAATGGAGACAAAAGTTTAGTTATAAATGAAAATTATACAGTACATGCTGCTGTATAATTTTCTTCTACAATTTGTTCCTCATGCGTTGCTTCTCCACGCTGCATAGACGCAAGCTTCATTACATCGAACCTTTTTTTGATTTGTTTTCATTTGATTTCATGTGTTTCTGATCAAAAGCTGGTCATCGAAACATTCAGCTGAGTATTGCTGCAGTAATTCTAGTGAAGAGATAAGTTATGACCAAGGACTACTGTAAACTACTGTTACAAGGACTACTGTAAACTACTGTTACAAGGACTACTGTTACAAGGACTACTGTAAACTACTGTTACAAGGACTATTGTAAACTACTGTTACAAGGACTATTGTAAACTACTGTTACAAGGACTACAGTAAACTACTGTTACAAGGACTACTGTACTCTTTATAGTAGTCCTTGGTTGTGACTTAAAATTAACGCTAGTGCTTGCGAACTGTATGATTTACTTGTATTTATATGTAAATTTACGTTTGTACTGGTGAACTGTGTGATAAATTTCTGAATGTTCAAGTCTATGATGGTACTGGTGAATTGCATGATTTACTTGTATATGTAAGTAAATTTATGCTGGTACTGATAAACTGTAAAATTCCCTTAAAAAGGTAGGAATTTAAGTGGTAGAGTACCATATAGTAGGAATTTAAGTGGAAGAGTACCATATAGTAGGAATTTAAGTGGAAGAGTACCATATAGTAGGAATTTAAGTGGAAGAGTACCATATAATGAGAATTTAAGTGGAAGCTCATTGTATAGTAAAAATTTGCGTGGAAGCTTATCATATAATAGGAATTTAAGAAAAAGAGTACCTGTTAGTGAGTGGAATACGAAGTGGAGTCTAGATTATATTGAAACTGGGAGGTAAAGCTGCAAAATGTTTAACATAACTAAAAATAAAAGTAAAAATATTTTTATTCATGCCTTCTTGTAGAAGTTAACATCGTGTTCACATTAATGACTGAGGTAGCATTATTATGTATGGGAACATCGGATAGTCCTTCACATGTAGCACACACAATTAATGCTAGTCCTAGTATGTGCTTTAATAGTCATAGTATGTGCTTTACTAGTCCTAGTATGTGCTTTACTAGTCCTAGTATGTGCTAGTGTAAAAGAGATCAGGACACTGGAGACTGTTGAACTTTTTCCAAGTATTTTACAACATCAAAAGTGTTTAAATTTAACACGCTGAACTTTGTGGTGTCTCTGACTAATATTTATTCCTACGAGAACTATACAATGTCAGGATTCATTTTCTACTATTATTCGTGCGAGAACTATAATATACAATGTCAGGATTTATTTTCTACTATTGCGGACCTGTTTTTACTTGCAAGTACAGTTAGTGAAGAAAGTATTCGTACAGCCACCCATGCTTAATACTTTTCCATGTATTGAGGTTCCATACTCGTAAAATTTAAACTCTTTGCATGCTATTAATTATTTGGAAAGAAATGTAGAACTCTGTTTTCAGAACGACAGATTTCATGTGAAAAAGATTAATAGAATGTTCGTAGAGTCAGAACAAGGGAATATGATAACAGTATTAATACTCAACAGCAAGCCCTTTCATCTTGATGACTTCCATCAAACGCTTGATATACTTTTCAATCATAGTTGAACATGTTTGTGCTGCGATATTATTCCATTCTTCAATAGTTATTTTTTCTGATTCAGTTAGATTTTTCCGAGCCAGACTATATATTTGAATTTTGAATTCTCGTCATAGATTTTTAAGTGGATTCGTCAAGGCTCATACAAGTCAATGGCAAAACTAATTTCATTTTCAGGAGCCATGAAGTCACTGATTTAGGCGCACATTCGAGGTCAAAATTTGCACCGCCGGCCAAGCGCGAAATTTTGTTCCAATAACTTGAAATTTTCATTCAATATCTTGATGTAGTATTCAGATTCAATTATTCATTTGGTTATAGTCAAATTACCAGTTCCTCTTGGACTGAAACAACCCCAAACTATCAAGCAACAACCTCCTTGTTTAACTGTTCTTTGTGTTGTTCTTGCTGACAAAACCTTAGCTCTCTGGCGCCAAATCTTGTTTACATCATTATTTCTAATTAATTCAATTTTGCTACTAGGGATTGTTAAGCATTTTTAAATAGGTTCGCAACTACTACTTGCCTCAAATGAACGCTAAACTCCTTTAGGACGGTAGAACTTAGGATAGTTAAGCATTTTTGAATAGGTTCGCAACTATTTCTTGTGAAAGTCACTTATCTTTTGCCTCAAATCAAGTTAACCTCTTTTTTATTCTAAGCATTCTGCTGTCACAGTGGGTATGACAATGATGAAGCTTATTATACTACGTTATGTTCGTTACCTGTACTTAATAGAATATTCTGGTGAATAAATATTCTACAACGCTCTGCACATATAATAAAAATAGGAAATCCCTACAATTAAATGAATCTATAGGTTTAAAAGGGAAATTTTCTATTGTACGCATATTTTTTTCAATTCATTTTTTGCATGATGTTAGATTTCTTAAATTAAATCTGTCGTTCTGAATATTGAGTTTTAAATTCCTTTTCATATACATAATGAAATGTGAAGAGTTTGGAATCCTACGAGCATTAAATTCTAAGAAATGACTAAAAATATTTAACATGTACGTCCCGCTATGTTCATGCATTTCTACTGGTCAGAACAATGCAGTGCTCTCTTAACACGTTGCCTCGGATTGCCTGGCCGGTGTAAATCTTCACTTTGTACATATTATTACTAGAAGGCACTAAAATTTACAGAACCTAACCTAAGTGGTCCACATACGTACCACTTCGGAGTCAACGTGTTAAACATCCTTACGCGAAGTTCATAAAAGTATGGTTAGACTAGGAATATAATAATAAGAAGAATTTCATAAAAGTGAAAAAGCAGTTGTGATATCAATGATGAAATTTCGCTGGTATGTAACTCCCATGTGGTCTAGTGGCTAGGATACCTGGCTTTCACCCAGGAGGCCCGGGTTCGATTCCCGGCATGGGAATATGTTTTTTCCAAAATAAGCGTTACGTAATGGAGAAGTGATCAGTGTAAAATTGTAGAATTCGCAGTTAGAACACGTATGAGAAAAATCACATTTTTTTATGTTTTGTGAGTGAGGCTGCTTGGTAATTATAGCCAATATTTATTGTGAGTGAGGCTGCTTGGTAATTATAGCCAATATTTATTGTGAGTGAGGCTGGTTGGTGATTTATAGCCAATATTAATTGTGAGTGAGGCTGCTTGGTAATTATAGCCAATATTTATTGTGAGTGAGGCTGCTTGGTAATTTATAGCCAATATTTATTGTGAGTGAGGCTGCTTGGTAATTATAGCCAATATTTATTGTGAGTGAGGCTGCTTGGTAATTTATAGCCAATATTTATTGTGAGTGAGGCTGCCATGTATCGAAATAGCTGAAACAAAATCAATTTATGAGGGCTATTCCCATCACTTAGTGTCGGGCACTTGCTTAAATACTTATTGCCTTATACAGTGTGCTAAAATGTAGAAATGATCTATTTTATTGTAGGAAGTTAATTACTCTGTGCGCTGCATCAATTACAGGCGCTATTCCAAAGTTTAACCATGTTTATTGATGTATTCATGTTATTCTGAAGTTTAACCATGTTAATTGATGTATTCATGTTATTTTAAAGTACAGTATAACAATGTTTATTGATGTATTCATGTTATTTTAAAGTATAACTATGTTTATTGATGTATTTATGTTATTTTAAAGTTTAACTATGTTTATTGATGTATTCATGTTATTTTAAAGTATAACCATGTTTATTGATGTATTCATGTTATTCTATAGTTTAACCATGTTTATTGATGTATTCATGTTATTCTAAAGTTGAACTATGTTTATTGATGTATTCATGTTATACGCGGTGAAATTACTGTACATGGCAACACATTATTATTGTTATTATGTTCCTAATTTAACCACATGGCAATACATCACTGATGCTGCATGACTTGTAATCTTAGGTCGGACTCAATTCATTTACTTGCCAAAAATTGTGACTAAGTGTTAGTCACATTATTTAGCAGGAACAATGCATCGTGTTGTGACTATTTGATCGTTGTGGCAATTACGCATCCTGACCTGTTATTGCGATACTCAACCCTGACCTGTTATTGCGATGCTCAACCCTGACCTGTTATTGCGATGCTCAACCCTGACCTGTTATTGCGATGCTCAACCCTGACCTGTTATTGCGATACTCAACCCTGACCTGTTATTGCGATACTCAACCCTGACCTGTTATTGCGATACTCAACCCTGATCTATTATGATCTCGACAATCATGTATGCAATAATTGTATGTCCGTAACTCCCAGAGGCAGTGTATGATTGAGATAAATACGCGAGACTGAAATGCCTGTGCTTGAGTGAAGTGTACGTCACTGAATTGACTTAAGGGATTGAGGTGCACGTGCATGATTGATGCCTTTACTTTAGACGGCATGGGACTTGACTAGCAACCCAAGAATTAATCAAATGGCTCGTCTCTATTGCCTTATTTTATTCTATTGCTGGATTTTTCACCATGTTTAGCTTATGACACCGACTAACTAAATTCCTAGTCCAATTCCTTTTAACCTGTTAAGCGTTATTTACATCATATGATGTTCGTACGAGTTGCATTCTACCGCCAACTTACACCATATGATGTAGATGCGCGACGATACCACAGCGGCGTTAACATCATATGATGTTGTAATGTTTATTAGTTCAGTTAGCGTTCAGTGAATTATTAATTCAATTAGTTTAGTGTTCAATTATTGTCGAGTGAGCGGTGACTGTTAACGGGTTAACCTCCTAATTAAAAGAAGGCTTAACGCTAGTGGATTATGCCACTCTGAACTCATCACCGTGTTGAAAATATGCCTTTAACTTCTTACTGCACACAATAAAGGGCATTGTTATTCCTTCACTCGTTGCCGAGTTGAAAACTTTTGTTCAACTTGAAAACGAAGAAGAATTCAGAAGAAAAGCGTGCGTGATTTAAGGTACGTGGTGCACGTGACGTATGTAGACGTGCAGCGCGCGTGACCACGTCACGTGTGTAGACGTGCAGCTCACGTGACCACGTGACGTGCAGTGCACGTGACCACGTGACGTGTGTTGGCCGAGACCTTCTGTGGTTCTCATGCAGGGAAGAATTTATTTCCGGATGACACGTACCCACCCTGACGAGCTGTGTCTCGTGAGCTGTGTCTCGTGAGCTGTGTCTCGTGAGCCGTGTCTCGTGAGCTGTGTCTCGTGAGCTGTGTCTCGTGAGCTGTGTCTCGTGAGCTGTGTCTCGTGAGCCGTGTCTCGTGAGCTGTGTCTCGTGAGCTCATAGCTTCGTGAGACGAGTCACATGAGCTAAAAAATTTCATAAAACCCAATATGTGTCTATTTAAGGGTGGCATGTATTGGTGATAAATTAAATTCTTACATCATTGGGGTGACACATGCGCCAAATTAAAATATTTTATCATTGGGGTGACACACACGCCAAATTAAAATATTTCATCATTGGGGTGACACATACGCCAAATTAAAATATTTCATCATTGGGGTGACACATACGCCAAATTAAAATATTTCATCATTGGGGTGACACATACGCCAAATTTAAGTCATATACCGATATCGAAATACTCGGTATCGTTTGTGGTCCTTATTCACTAATTCTCGCTGGCCAGTTTACTATCTACATAATTCTTAGGATTTTGTATCATGTAATTAATTATAGCTTTGAGGGTGAAATTTTTTCCTCTGATATTTTCATTTATATTCACAAAAATATCGGTTAGTGTGTCTCTTGTATTCGATTTTATTGATAATTTGTTTTTGCACATTTTCATTCATTAAAACGTTCAGTACAAAGTGAACATAGATCTACTTAACTATGATGGGTACGTATACTTTTTTTATTCCAAAATATCAGTGCATAAATTTATTCAGTGTTGGCAACTGACTAAATTTTTTCCATCTACATATCCAAGTTACTACTTTTTTTGAATCTTTTTTTATTTGCATTTCCCTTACTAGACATATTTAGGATGACCCATAAATTCATGACATATTAGGATGAAATATCACCAGCTTAGTCGACTGGTGAGCGAATCTGCTTGCGATTGGAAAGACCCGGGTTCGAATCCCGCTGCCGACATGGTTGACGCGGCTAGAAATACGGCATGGGACTTCGGTAAACTACCGAATAATTATCGAAGTAATTATCCGACCCAAGAATGCGCCCAAAGGTTCGTTCCTATAGCCTCATTCTATTCTATTCTAATTCCGTCCCATAGTACGGAAAATATTAATACTCAAAATACGTAACAGAACTTATGAGTTACCATGTATTGTCTCCGATTACTTCAACGAAACAAGAGTTTCATTCAACAAGGCTAGGTCATGTCTTAAAAATCCACCCCTGAGTTCAAATTTCTAATCACCTCTGCCGATATTTTGTGTGTACAGTGATCCAGTGTTCATTCAAAGAGTTTGCAGGCTTAATAAAAACGAAATTTAAAGAACAAGAACTGTGTGCTTGCTTTGGAAATGTACACATTAGGCTTTACGTGCTACAAGGGCGAAGATGCCAAAAACAAGTTTTGAGTAAACATACAAAGTTTGTAAAATGTGAATTCCTATGGCAGAATTAATTATGATGATGCAAATGTGTTCTTGGTCTCACATTGTACGTTAACTACTAAATCAAACTCGACTGCCGGATTTCAATATCCTAGAAAACCGAGTTTGTAGCTGGTGATGTCTTCGCCCTTGTGGCGCGTTCTCGCTCTAATATTATGCCAATTTCTTTTAATTCATTTTTCCTTTTCATCAACACATTTTTGATTTTTACCCTATTTCGTCTTTTTTTGTCAGATCACTCATTTTTTTGTGTGATCATTCGCCTTTTTGTGAGACCATTCATTTTTGTGTCACATCAAACCAGTTAGATCGTTTTGCCGCACCCTTGATTTACGATGACGCAATGCAGCGGCCTCAACGTTCAGCTAACTTGTAAAATTTGCCTGCGCCTTTGTCATCCCTCAAGTCCAATTTGGTAGTGTGAATGCGTGGAGCAAATATTGTTGTTCTGTACTTAATATTCCTAGCAATGATTCTCTTAATTTTGTTTGCGCATGCAGTCAGTATTCCAGTCGCTACGTTTGTCTAAGAAAGAGAAGAAGTATATTGAAGGCCAGTCGTGGGAGGTTGTAAAAATGTTAGCAATATGATCTTGCGAGCGCTGTTAGTCTCAACGAGGTCTGTGAATGACCTTGCAGTCGAATGAACTTGGAGTGCTTGATGTAACTAAATGTAGCCATAGTTTTAGAAGTAGCGATATTAAAATTATATCCATACCACATATTTCATGTAGATTCTAGTGCGAAAAACACTAAAAAAAGTCTTTTATTGGCCGATTCTGATATGAACTGTATATCCAAAGTTTTGAACGGACGCTTTCTGTAGCCGACGATGGTGAATTCCAGTGAAGGATTTACCTCATTCCTATCGTTAACGCATGGAAATTTTGGATGTTAACATTATGTTTCGTATATATTACGGTCCTTGCTATGCAGCTGATGAGGTCCATTTTCATTTATTTAAAGCATTCTTGACTTGGTTTTGTCAAGTTCATGTTCGTGTCCGTACGAACTTCTTGTGGCACGCGTGGATATAAATTTTGCAGTCCATGTTACTTCTCATGGACAAGGATAAACTGTTGGGTTCTTCACGGAATGTTTCAAGTTACGCAATGAAGTTGCTGTTGATGGAGTTCTTCTTCAGTGATTCTAGTTCTAATTCAATTTAAAATTATTCACTGTACTACTTATTCACTGTACTACTTATTCACTGTACCACTTATTCACTGTCAGTTATTCACTGTACCACTTATTCACTGTACCACTTATTCACTGTACCACTTATTCACTGTACCACTTATTCACTGTACCACTTATGCACTGTACCACTTATGCACTGTACCACCTATGCACTGTACCACCTATGCACTGTACCACCTATGCACTGTACCACTTATTCACTGTGTCAGTTAT